>OOFE01002801.1:11198-23487 GCA_900323365.1 Monocentris japonica | reverse complement strand
AAGAGAAGCCTCATCCTCACAACACTGCATCTTTTTAAGTGTTGAGAGATGACCCATTTCACGATCCATAATCCCCTTTTTTCACGGGCTCTGCGCTCATCAAACGAACTAGCCGGCGTTCGACGAATGAAAGATAGATCGGCGCTCTATTACAGTACAATGAGACGTTCAAGACAGACTGGCCTCGCGAATGTGCGGCAGTAACATTAGCAATGAGGAAAAGCAGTACCTTTTGTAAGATAAGACCCAGAGAAAGAGATGGGGTGTTAAACTCTGGCTCTTATTTATTGATCATCCTTGCTAGTCCTGTACCACTGTGTTACCATTGCCTCTGAACAGCTCTTAAGCCTGAACAAGCAGGTTCCCTGACAGCCTGGATAATAGATACCGCTGGAGAGGCTGCGCTTTGAAACATTTTTTATGCCATCTCTTCCATTTGTCTAATGTGTTCAATTAGTTGCGTAAGTCCGTGTCTTCAATAGATGATACCCATTAGGCTCGGGCTGGACAGGATGTATTCATAGTTACTCATTGTTACTATTTCCCCAAATCTCTTTTGATTCTTTCGTGATTCTTTTTGGTTGCCATGCGAGATGATCTGGATCTAGTGTTGCAACGTAGAAGGCCACAGTAAACAGAAAACACGTCATCCCCTAACGAATAATCCTCTCTGGGCCAATCATCGACAAATATGCCCTGTAATGGTAGCGCCCGCCTCCATCCCATCCACCCCTCCTACCCCCGACGTAATTGGCCCTGTTGGGCCAATCAGTGTAATTTTGATAATGCGGGAAAGCAGCGGTCAGCTCCCTGCTTCGTCAAAATACGATCAGTGGTGTCTATCGCGGGACACAAGGATGAACAAAGGAGCAATATAACGCCTAATCTAAGTCCATGGACTATCTCTCTGTTGATGGCCTTGATCAAGACCTTTTAAGTTGTGTGAGCTTTGCCAAAATGACTATTACCATTGTTGCAATGGTAGGAGCTGCCACCACCGATCAAAAGATAGACTCAGCTACCCAGCTATCGAACTTGCAGTGCTTCCAAATTGTCAGCCAAGACAATATGCATGTACTACGGCTACGATTTCTAATAAAACACCACTCTTTCTGTCCCAGTGGACTCCTCAAGGTTGCAAGGCTCTCAGGAAGCCTGTTAGATAAGTTAGATACGTAATAATATACACACCGGCATTCTGAATTGTCATGGGATGGTCTAATTGGGGCTAAATCAAAGTCATCCGCTCGTTTACAGTAGGTCAGCTACATTCATTAGCACCATAATAGAATTGGTTGGCACATGTGTATTTTCCTGGTTAACAATTTTTACCCTGTAAGTTTTGGTTTCTTTGGAGTCTACCTTTAGATGGGCTCTGCAAATGCTGTTTTTTTTTCAGTTGTTCTTGCTGAAATTATGATTTCCTGATGCTAAATGACATGAATAACATGGTTGAATTGAATTTCATAGTCCCAGTCCATACAGTTAATATCATGGATAGAATCCAATAGGATACATATACTTTGTTATATACAGTATATCATAAGTACATACATTGGAATGATTTTTGATTACAGTAGGTTTAGCTTCTTCCTACCTGGTTTCACCTGTAAGAAAGGCCCCGTCCCCTTTTCTTTCTACCCCACATGCCATTTTGTTGTGTTGTGATTTCTTTTTCCATATGATATGTTCATAGTTCATGTTTCATGTCTGTCCAATGTTATGCTTGTTTGTTATATTGACATTTTCCAAAAAGCTGTTATAGTTGACTATATCACACTAAATATAATACACAGTGAGTTTAACACCACACACTAGTCTTGACGTGCAGTCTACATATACTGAATCTGTTAACTGTGCTATAACCATGTTATTTCTGTTCACTGTTGTGCCCTGTGTGTTTGTTTGCGGGCGTGTGTGTGTGTGTGCGCGCGTGTGTGTGTGTATGTTTGTTCATTCATGTTTGGCCCTCATTGTTACTGGCTAGACTGCTCCCATCTCTCTACCCACCCCATCGCCACTATAGCTACGGATGGGGCTGCAGGCGTTAATGCCCCTGGCAATGCCAGCCTAATTAATGGTAGGTTGACATCAACTCTGAACTCTGAATCTCTCTCTGTTGTGCCTTTTGATTTCTCCTCCCATCTCCATCCTCCAGTTACCCCTTCTCTTTCAACTGTGTGGACCCTTTTATGCTCATACTCTTAACTGTCCCTCTAAATGCATGTCCTTAGAGGTTGTAGAAATTATCTCTGTTTCCTTCACCCTGTCCTCTTTCCACTATCTGTTTTCTCAAGTTGGTTGTAATGCTTTGCAGGTACAATTGCAATGAGTGAGGAATTTTATGCTCCAACTTTAAATGAAAATAAAATGAAAGAAATATCGACTAGATCCTTCATTAGGACTCTAAAGATGCTTTTTGTCTGTTTGCACAGTAAAACAAATGTCTGATCGTGTATTCCATGGTGAGTGGGTCACGCCGTCAATTTCAACCAGCAGATTGGACAGTACCTCAATAGTGCCTGAGTTGCCTCCAGTTTCTGGGTCTCCCCTGGGATCATTTGGTGCAAATCCTACACTTCTGTGTTCGATATAAATGAGATGCAACAGAAATGAACTTTATCCAGTGGTGTTTTGAGCCCTCTCTTATCTGTCTCTCTTCGGGAGAACAGTCCCCAAAGCATGCATACTCGAGGCGGCGGTTGTTTTGCACTGTAATGGTGACCTTGTGCTGTCCTGGGATGGGGTTTGGCAGGACGGAGCTATTTGTCATCTTCAGCTTTATTGTGACTCATGGGAACTGGCTAGGTGAAACCAACCCTATTATGTACATACATCATGTCTGAGACCCTGAGAAAAGCAAGGATGGCCCTCTAGCTCGACTTGAGTTGATTTTACTTGTAATCGGCCAAGGATTTTGCACAGTCCCCAGTCTGCCCTCATCTGGGAAAAAGAGTCCAGATCTCCTTAATTGCAGCCAGAGTAAACGATGGGATGAACACTATCTAATAAATGCTTTCTTTATGAAGTGTTATTTTATAGACATAATTTATATCCACTCGGTTTATATCCACTCAGATTCTCTGAGTTTTCATTTCCGTCAGCTTGCAAATGTTGATAGAATATATCCAAGCGGGCTATTAGCAAGTCTATTAGTCTATCAGCAAGTTGATGCTGTAATTTAATATGATCACGTTGGATTGAAATGCACATTTAATGAAATCCAATTCATGTACGCGGGATGGAGCAGCATGACAAATCCTCCGTCCCTGAGCTTAAATTTCGATTTTCCTCCAGTTGTTCTTATGTAACTTCGCCATGTGGGAGGCTCTTCCTTCAGGCTCTCTCTCTCTCTCTCTCTCTCTCTCTCGCTCTCTAATGTTCACATCTCCACTCCCCTTCTCAAGTGTGTGATCTTGCATGTGCTTTCTGAATTTTTTCCCATATGCACGCTGTCTCTCGTTAGTGTGTGTGTGTGTGTGTGTGTGTGTGTGTGTGTGTGTGTGTGTGTGTGTGTGTGTGTGTGTATATATGTGTGTGTGTCTGTGCCGTTCTCTCCCTCACTGTCAGTGTTCACCGTGTGATGCTGTACCTCATCTTATATATTGATGGTTTGACTTGTACTGTTGATGATGTGTGTGGAATTCCCCCTTGCTCATAGTGCGAGTATGTCACTCAAAATGATATTTAGAGGCGGGGATGAATCCGCCAGAGACTGTGCAGTTTGTTAATTGTCAGCTTAACACACTATCACACTCAAGATGCCTTTTGATGTCATATATCAATGTCATATATCAATATATCAATTAACAGAAGATTCACTCATGCAATAATTGTCTTGCAACCATATAAAAAGACAATCTGCACACTATTTGTCTCTGATTAGTGTTACATCACCACATTACATTACCTGCATATCACCACACCACGAGCCTCTCTATGTGACTGTCACGGAGATGTTGTATTAAAAGGTCATTTTCCTGTCTTCCTGTTTTTGATTTTTTTGGTTTTCACTGTGTGTACTGTCTCCACGTTGATCGTTTGTTGACCTGTCTGCCTTGGTTATTTTTGTTGTTACTGTCTTGTATGTCTCCATCGTAGGTAAAATGCAGGATGGCAATATGGAGAACAACCAGATTAAAGGTAACCGACCCACATCACTCACTCTCTCCTCCTCTGCCTCCCCACCTGAGTCCCCTTCCTCCTTCCTCTCCTCCTCCTCCTCTTCTTCCTCCTCCTTCTTCCCTTTGCTCATCTTTTCCACTGCACTGGAAGCCTTGGGTCAAACGCTGATGGAAAATCCTTAAGTACTTAAGCCTGCATGGCTTTTTATATTCTTAGTCACAATGAAATGAAAAATGACATAATATACACATATTTAGCAATAATGGACAAAAAAATACATTTTATTTTATATAAGAATCCCATGACTTTTACTTCCTGGAACACGGTGTGTCTTTAGTGGTTGCCTCATGGTGTACCAATAGACGTACATAAACATTCCCACCAATAATACCCCCCTTCGCCCCTCCCTTTACCTCCCTAACAGATATCCCATTGGCTTACACATTTGAATGATCCCTCCCTGCGTTATGTCCCGCCCTAGCATCCTGTTGCAACCGGAAATACGGCAAGATCCTCTCAGTGTGACTTCAATACTGCTGCACTGTCTCGCCAAAATCGTGCAGCACTAATTCAGAGCCGATGCCGAGGGACTTTAAAGGCTAACCACGAACTGTAAGCCAATCCCAGCTAAGGCGTTAAGAAGGAATCAGAGCTGCTATTTGACCCAAGTCTGACCTGCAGTCATTTTAGGTTAGAAACTCCCTATCCTCCACTTCAATCAACTGTCTGTCACTGAAATGTTGTCCCCGTTGTTTTTGCTGTTGTTTTTGTTGTGTTGTTGATTTGTCCGGTTCTCTCTGAGAGACCGTCAACCCTGTCCCTCAGCTATCAGCCTCACTGTGGCTCTAAGAAAACCTTTGAGTTATACCATGTAACATAAATTGGTCTCAGATTAAAAGGGATACTGTGATATGTTTGATGGCGGCCTCATACTTTTCCGCCAGGTGCTTGTCACATAAAGGGACCAGAGTTTGTACAGCAGACCGACATTTCAACGGACTAAAACGAAGCAGCTCGTTAGCAATGTCAGCACTTCTAATTTGGGCTCCCTTAAGATTGCTAACAGCTCTAACAATTTCAAGCATTTTTTCCCCCACTATAAGACAAGTGCATGATGAAATGAAATAACAGACCCAAATAAAAAAAATTAAAAAAAATCATTGTATCCCTTTGAGTCATATCGCAAGTAATGGACATTTTGGTCTGTTAATGAATCATACTCAACACTTCTTCAGTTCACAGCTTGAGCTCACCAAAGTCGCTGGAGGTCAAATAAATGGAGGCTTTCACATCTCTAACGTCAATACAGGACTGGACTTTAGTAATCAATGCTAATGGTTCAGTATGACTAGTGCAGAACAAAATGCAACTTTTCTACCGAGTACAGTTGGATACATCATTATAGCCCATGGCAGAGCGGATACACACTCTGGCCAGTGCCATGGGGGTGGAAAAATGAAACGCAGCAGCCAGAGAGTACAACGCTAGTGAAAAGTGGTGTTCAACACTAAAAGGTTTTTCATGAACAGCAAACACATGCTTCATTGTTGTTAGGAAACTGGGCTGAAGTGATGCTTGGTACTGGGTTGCATTAATATGGCAGCACTGTTCTCAAGGTCTTAAAGTGCTGTGCGTGTGTGTGTGTGTGTGTGTGCGTCAGGGGCAACTGACGACTGGTTTTACAGCCTGCCCTGTACAGTATTCTTTAGAGGAGACCTTGAGGATATGGAATCTTAATCTCCTCGAAATGTGAAGAGACATTAGGAATGTACCACTATGTATTTGTATTTATTTGAAAATGATCTCTAACAAAGTTTTAGACAACTTTTCGACAAATGGTTTTATTTATTTTTATATTTGTGCAGGACAAAGGCAGCCTTTATGTTTTATGTGTTACAGCCTACTCAATGTGATGGCTTGGGTCAGTGTGGGCAGATTAATGTACTATATTGTATGCTATATTTGGGATTTGCAATGATTAGTTTCATGCCATTATCATTGCAAGATGTGAGCTTTCAACAATATTAAGGTTATTTATTTCTATTTATAGAGCAGTTCAATGCTCAGGATATCGCCTGGTTCGATGCAATGGTTCGATGCAAATGCTCATCTTGCTTCCAGATCGTTTTTGGTCCGAGCCAAAGGATCTTGGATAAAGGACCGTTAAAATGATTCATGACTTGAATATGGATTTGTTTGGGATGAAATGATAACAAACATCATAAGAAGCAGTGTTTCCCTTAGAATAAATAAAAGGAACTAGCATCCATCCTTGAAGAATTCATGTTCTTTAAGCTGTGTCAGAGCCTCTTGATGTTACCAAGAGAAAACAATGCAGGGAGAAACACGTATAAGAAACAGTGGATACCCCTGATTATGGTATGTGAAAGCTTTACACTTAGTTCCCATGTTGTTATGGGACGTCATGGTGTCATCTCTGTGCTTGATTCGCATTCCAAACGTTGGTCCTGGAGCCAGTCTAACCCCTTGGATGTCAGAGCTGTTCCTCCTCGCTCCCCCAGCCCAGCCCTAACTCGAACGCTGCTGCTGTCTGTGTCTTGTGGTGTTCACAGTAAAGAAGCAGGACGGAGCGGCAGCCATGGAAATGCAGCCTTTGAAGAGCGCCGAAGGCGGAGAGATGGAGGAGAAGGAGAAGAAGAAGGTGAACATTTCCAAGAAAGAGAAGTCTGTGCTGCAAGGGAAGTTGACCAAGCTGGCTGTCCAGATCGGCAAAGCAGGTACGGCAAATGGCACAGGGAAAGGCACGTCACTCATTTAGATAAGGGACAGCAAAGTATTCAACCATCATTCTGTCCATCAAAGCAAGGCAGACTGATGAGACCCATCACTCGGTCAGTCAAAGCAATTAAAGCAGTTATGAAGACTAAAAGATGCCTGAGGGAAACTTTAGATATTTCAAATTGAAACAGTGGAAGAACCCTTGTAGGCTTTCTGTGGAACTTTTTTTTTAATGACCCGCACTAATAGGGCACTAATTGAAAAAATAATAGAGTATATAGTGGAAGTAATGCTTCATTTACCCACGTATTCCTATTCAGGGTCACAGGTGGCTGGAGCCTATCCCAGCATGCATTGGGCGGAAGGCAGGGAAACAACCTAGAAAGATCGCCAGTCCATCACAGGGCTAGCACAGACAGTCAGGCTCACATTCATACCTACGGGCAATTTAGAGTCTCCATTCCACTTGACTCGCGTGTCTTTAGAATGTGGGATGAAACCGGTAAACTCCACACAGAAAGTTCCGGAAATCAAACCAGGGTCCTTCTTCCTGTGAGGCAACGGTGCTAACCACTGAGCCACTGTGCTGCCCAGTGCAAGTCATTTGGACTCTATTGTGCAGCTTTTGATCGACTTCAGTTTTGCACTCAGTATTGAAACTGCAAGACAAACACTGATAAGAGATAAAACAGTCGGATCAAGTCTTAATGGCTCTTTGAGGGTCAGGTCTAGCACACTTGCAGTAGGTTTACGCAAGCATGCCTTTACAGTAACAGATGCCAATACACCCACAATGTTGGTGTCCACCCAGCAGCAACATAGTAGGATTACATAAAATTACATAACTGAAATATTAAAACACGCACATTCGCAAAGCGTCCTGGAACATTGTGGACACACTGGGATGAGGAAAAGTAGCATCGCCAGGTTCCTCGAAATGTTCCGAAAACAGCTATTTGGGAATTTGGAAAGGAAGGTGCTTTGAGGAAGGAGTTGAAGGGTTCTTATTCTTAGTCATTTTTACAGTGCGCCGTTACATCACAGCGCTGGCCTGAGTGATGGAATGAGGACGTGGTGTCAGAACAATGAAACACCGTAGACAGATTATGAATTAGCTCACAGGCAGCTCTGTGAGATCATATGGCGCTCCTGCTGGTCTAGCAGAAGATGTTTGGGTTCTAGTCAGTCGTTGGACGCGACCCTTTAGCCCGAGTGCCTGTCTGTATGTGCTGAACTCTGCTCTGGCTTGCACACTCCATTTGCCTTACAGTAAGGCCTGACTCAAAGCATTCATCATTCTGACAAATAAGATATAAGATAACTCTTCTAGATGGATTGCGATTTGACATGATTTAAAAATAACTACAATAAATGAATGTATACATTTTTGTCAGCAACGAGAAAGCTCGCTGGGTTTTTTGAGCGCGTACTATTTGCTGCTCAAAAGCGCTTGAGCAGTCAACCGTAATCGGCTAGTGAACATTTTAAGGCCAAGCTAGTGACGCTTGCTTACCTCAATTTAGAGACTGAAAAATGTCCCTTCCTTTGACAAACCGCATGAAAAACATCTCTAACTTTCTGCGTTGGCTAACTGTCTCAACCAGTTAACAGGCATACCATGTAGTATACAAGCATTTGCATTGTGTTTAAACCATGCTGTCCTCGCTGTCAGTGTTTTCCGTCTCCTCTCTTCCTTCACTGTGTATAGGCAGAAAAACTAAACTTGCATGCAAGTCGTTTAAGTCCCTCGGTCTCCTGTCACCACGTGATTTCCTCACCCTGCCAATTTAATAATGTTAATTCTGCTACCTCTTTGTATCTGGTTTGGTGATATCAGCCCTGACAGCTATCAGTGACAGCATGTTTTCAAACCCACGCCTCCCTCTCATTACACGCTTGTCATACCGCTGAGCTAAGACCTCCTGTGCCTCCTGTGTTTTTCAGGTCTGCTCATGTCGGCCATCACAGTCATCATCCTGGTCCTGTACTTTGCCATCGACAACTTTGTGCTGCAGAAGCTCCCCTGGTTGCCAGAGTGTACACCCATCTACATCCAGTACTTTGTCAAGTTCTTCATCATCGGTGTGACTGTGCTGGTGGTGGCCGTGCCCGAGGGGCTGCCGCTGGCTGTCACCATCTCCCTGGCCTACTCTGTCAAGGTGGGAAAAGACACACAGACATGCCGGCACTACTCTGGGGACACTTGCATCCATTCTCTAACCTTTACCGCTACTGCTCTAACACCTAAACTGGACCTTAATTGCTGTCAATTAGATAAACTTTTCATCTTTTGAAGACACAAATGCCCTTTTTTTCAGTTGTACTATACTTGTGCAAACTTCTGAACTACACACATAGAGTTAAATATGATGCATTCAAGCACACTTCTCGTATTTTCAAATATTTCACAATTTCACGATCGACGCGTCGTTTCCTACCCAACAGAAAATGATGAAGGACAACAACCTCGTGCGCCACCTGGACGCATGCGAAACAATGGGCAATGCCACGGCCATCTGCTCCGACAAGACCGGCACGCTAACCACCAACCGCATGACGGCTGTGCAGTTCTACATGGGAGATGTCCACTATAAAGAAATCCCAGACCCCAGCACTCTGTCGCCCAAATCCCTGGACTTACTGATGAATTCTATCTCCATCAACAGCGCCTATACTTCCAAGATACTGGTAAGATATTTGCTACCTATAGTGGTAGCCGTTGTAGGAGCTCCCCCTATCCCACCCTGCAACTATTCTGCTTAGGACTTTGCAAACAGCTCCTCTTGGGCTGCATCTGTATACATACACCTCATAGTGTACACATTTCTTTTTTAATCACATCAGTATTATGTTACCAAATCACCGGAATATCTTGGAGAACTCACTGTCATCAACAATATTACTGATAAATGGGTATAAGATGTGTCATATTCTCATATCTCATATACACTGTCCCCATTCTTACAGTGCTCCGTCAAATGTGGCACTCTGTGTGAACCCATGCCGCAGCTTTTAGGACTGACACTCTTTTAAACTTAAGCCTATTAGGACTTAAATATCTGCGGTGAGCTATTCAGTTCCCCATCCCCTCTGCGTGAACGGTAAAACCAATATGATGTGAACAGGCCTGAAACAGAGCGATATTGGAGGTTGTGAGTTGCCTACTTCTTGGCGCAGCAGGCAGCCTGTGTCCTTGGCTGCTGCTGCTGCTGTAGATTCATCAAGCTTTCACTCTACGCGTCACCTTGAGAATGGTTGTGTAATTTTGTCTTATCTGATATTCAAAGTGTAGCAGAGTGTAATTGAATCCAATCTGTCTGAGTGCTGGAAATGGTCTGTTGTTTACAGTGAATGCAGGGAAATGAGATTTTCTCTAAGCCAATTAGCCCTGCATGCAGTAAGAAATACGTGAGAGAGATGGATGGATGGATAGATAGATAGATAGATAGATAGATAGACACACACACACACACTGTACGATGATCGGTCAGAGCAACATGCTGGAGTAATCCTTTTCCTGGCGTGATCATACACACACATGTGCATGTACGCTCACACACACACACACACACATGTACACACACCATCTGCATGTCTGTCTGTCTGTCACTACCCTAGTTAACCCATGTAGGGTCTATTCATTGATGGTTGACCAAGTGACAAATGTCCTTATGGGACTTGCATTGCGAATGAGTTGAGCAGGCCGGACATCTGCGACAGAACACGATCCCACAGATTTCACTTCCTGGCCCTCAAGGCACGATCACAGTCTGAGTGAAAACAGAGTGTTTGTCGCTGTGTTTCCAAGATGGAGCGCTAGAGCTTTCTGCTTACCCAAATTCATCTTTCGGCTTAGCTCCTTCGACAGACACACACGGGCCATCTGGGTACTTGCGGGGTACAGCTAGCTCGCCTGCATTGCTGCCATTCTTTAAGCACGACTCACTTAATTGATTTTATTTTCTGTTGCTGTGCAGATACCCAAATATGTAAAAATCAACATAGCTACCATCATGGCAGGCTGAGAAAAGTGCTAAATAGATTTATACCCTGCTAGTGTGTTTATTCCTATTTATAGTAGAGAGATACACTTCCCCTGTGCATCTCTAGTGGGATCTCTGACGTACGTAGATCTCCACCTACGTACGAGAACGTTCATCACGCCTTACAGTGTGCAACTGCAGTCAATATACAGTAGCAGCCCTTTGATTTGCTCGAGGCATTTTGACAGTTTTGCTCCACCGTGCCTCCATCTGTCCAAACAATCACCCTATAAAAGTGTCTGATGTTGGCTTTTGTGGCCAAGAATGAATGCTGCAGCATGTGATCAAGAGATGATTTCATTTCATTTCAAAAACCAAAGCCGTAGAGGAAATACTGCAATGCAAAGATAAAGTATGTAGTAATATAGATGAATATTTTCTTCCTTGCGACCCTGAACAGGAATATGCCGGTAAAAGGCAATGAAGTAACGGATATTTTCCACTTTCATGTCAACGGTTGACATTGTGAATCGTTTGGTTGCCTCAATCTCCCTTTTCCCCCCACGGCGTTTCCCTCCCCGGACACACGACAATAACAAGATGTTATCCCTTTTCAAAAACCCGGAGGAATGCGGTGCTGCGTTACATCAGACTATTACACCCTGATAGCTGCTGAGCTTGACAGGAAAAAGGCACCATCAGATCGCAGCTTAGACTGTGCTGGTGGATTAAACGGCAAATTCAGTTTATAATCCCTTCATTCATAAAAGAGGTTACCTCATGCTCCAAAGTAGGCAGGGCAGGAAAAGTTGAACAGCTTTCACTAAACCTGTATTGTCTGTCTATCCTAGTTACCTACCTAGCTACCTACCTACTTAGCTAGCCACTTATCTGCATCCTACATACAGTACATTGCATCCAACTATTCATCCATACATACAATACTGTGCAAAAAAAGGCACCCTTCATTTTTTTTATTTTTTTTTTACATAAATTTGGTGTATTTTTTTGTTTTCTGCATTAGTGTTTTACATTACTGCTCTTTATAGTAATTTTTTGATATTTAGACACTTATTTTTGAAAGCATCTTAGTTTTACAGAATTATTTTACAAGACTTTTACACAGTATTGTATATTTCAGTCGGGGCCCTGTTGCATCGCCCTCTGCTTAACTTGCTTAGCCAGCCAAGTGAGGCAAGGGGTGATCGGCAGTATTCCCCCCCTAGGGGGACTATGAAACAGAGCCCACAGGTGGATGCTGGGGCGGTGGTGGGGCGAGAGCTTCAGCAGCATCGGCGTGATCAGCAACAGAGCAACACGGCGTGCAGAGCGGCAGCAGCAGAGAATGAGCAGAGTTTGACAGCTTAAATAGACCGCGCAATTTGCAGTGGTTGAGCTGTAGCGCCACTCGAGCTGTCTGCCTGAAATAGCTTTGCAGGCTG
>OOFE01002798.1:5418-22040 GCA_900323365.1 Monocentris japonica | reverse complement strand
CACACACACACACACACACACACACACACACACACACACACACACACACACACACACACACACACACACACACACACACACACACACACACACACACACACACACACACACACACACACAGCAGAAGAGAGGAATCATGTGGTGTGTGTTTTATGTAGTGGAAATTATGCTTATTCTACTGCTGCACTGCTGTAAGTTTCTCTAGATAAGCGTCGGCTAGATGCCTGCAATGTAAATGAGTGTGTGTGGGTGTGCTTAGTTAATGTGCACTGGCTTTGGGGAGGAATGAAACTGTCTGTATGTGTTGATACATTTGAGAGGAAACCAGGGTGTACGTGTCTGTCTCAGTCTATTTAAAAGGTGTAAATATTTGTTCCCATTTGTCCATCAGCCAACCTTCGGGTATGAAGAGAGCAGTGCTGTAGAGGTGAGGGAAAGCGCCGCCGTTCCCTTCCCCTTCCTCGTTGCCCTTCTCACAGATGATAAGAGCTGTGAACGTGCGATTCACAGAGTCACTGGACACCTGGCATGGAGACAAAGCAGGACAGGGAGAGAGAAGGGGAGATAACTAGATTAGATGCTTTTATGTCAAGTGACGGATGCGAGCAAGCGTGAAGCTAGGAATACAGAGACAGACACACACAATGATGGAGGCCTTATCCTTGCACAGACACTGGGCATCTATTAAACTCAGCGCAGTTAAATGATTCCTTGGCACCCTCAAGATGTGTAGCAGAGCACATCTTGTTGTGGAGAGTCGTCAAATTGCTTTAAAGTAATAATCTGTGACAGTCATATTCAATGTAAACCAAATTAATGAAAGCTTTTACATTTGCTCTATCTGCTGTTCCAAACACACTGTAAAAATAGAAGAAGAACCGGGTAGTTAGCATGAGCAGCGAAGAAGAAAGGAGCGGTAGCTACAGAAACTCATCAACTTTAAATACCATTCAACAGACTCAACAATTCATATCCTAATTGATGCTTTTAGTGTTTTTAATATGTAGGTTTCTTGTTTACAATCATGATCCTGAAGGGAGCACTAGATGCATTGCAGGTTTCAGGTGCGTAGGGAAAGAAGAATCCACGAATCGTAACATGAAGTCAGACACGACTGGATGTACATATTCACCACCTCTAGGGCGCATCCTGCAGGAGGCTGCGTATCCCTGCATGTAGCTCCAGGGTTGGAATCAGCGCAGTGGAGTGTTCATTACTTCACCTGCTAATTGATCAAGCCCCCATGACAAACACTCACACCTACCTGCAGGATAACGCCCAGGGCGTTCTGATGCTGTTTGTTGTTGACTACCAGAACTCGGCCGACAGACAGAGCTTTCAGCCCGTTGACAGACTCCAGAGTGGCGCGCTGAAAGCAGAGACAGCAGAGATGAAATGAAGGAGACAGTCAAGCAGCAGCTTCGTGTAAGCTGGGGTGTCCTGCTGAGAATTCGGTTTAGGTGCATGACTTTGTGCTTGCGCGTTTGTGAGGGTTTGTTTGGAAAGGGAGATATATGAGCACTTGTGCGTGTGTGTACCTGTATTGCCTCGGCGGTGATGCGCAGCTCCGTTACGGTGTGATAGTAAGGCACCAGGTCGGACAGCTGGCCCTCGGTGTCCAGAGGAGGCAGAGATGACAGCGTCCGCCTCAACTGCCTGATCCTCTTCTCATGGGCCTGGCATAGGAGGAAGAAGAGGAGGAGGAGGAGGAGCGGAAGAAAAGAGCTTTATATGGTCCATTTTACAACAGCTTTGTCACGACTCAGTGGAAGACACACAAGAGAGGAGAGTTGGAGGAGGAGGAGGAGAGGAAGAGGACAGGAAAACAGATTAGAGAAGAGTAAAGGAATGATTGTCAGGAATGAGGCAGTAGATAAAAAGGACATCTCCTTTTTTAATCAATGATCTGATGTTTCCACTTTCCCACTGCTTGAATTGTGCTTTGTGATTTACTTCATTTCACTACTCCACTGATAAACCATGTCTATAGCATCTATAAATATACCCTGTTCTGTTTTGTTCTGCTGCTGTGTAGTGGCCTAGCTTACCTGAGTGTCTCTGTGGCTCTCAGAGAAGCTCCTCCTCATCATGTCGGTGACTTGGAGGGCCTCCACCCGCAACAGATTGAGAATCATAGTATAGGTCAGTCTGAACTGGGACTGGAGGACAGTCGGCTTACCCTGGACAGACACAGAAGGGATAATATTTAAAACTAAACATCTGTACTGTAGAATGATACAAATGTGCACCAAGAGGGAAACAACATACTTAACTAGCCTACAGTCAGTTGGTCTACAGCTATATACCTTTAGGGAGGTGGGTGGAGGTGTGAAATAGACAGAACAAAGTTATTGTAACATAGAGAGTAGAACATTAGCTGCATCTGTTCATTCATGTCAATGAGATAAGTCATGTGTTATTTTCAACCTATACTTTACTAGGGAAGGTTGACTGAGCAGGCTTATTTTCAGCAACACCCTGCTTTACAATCCCACTGCTCCACACAGTCACACCTGGGACAGTGCAACCACCATCTCCTGCCACTGGCCACTGAGCAGCTCAACTCAAGCGGTTTGCGGTTAGACGCCTTGCTAAATGCTTTGATGGCGACTGATGAGGGAGGGGGAGAGCGTTTCTCATTTACTTTTCCCACCGCAGTGCAATTCAAATTGGCAACAAGCCCAGTTGTCTAACCTCCAAGTTACCTCTGTTCCATTATTAAGCCATTATGAAGCTGAGGTATCAGATCCTTTGAAATTAAATTGAAATAAATGAATACTAGCCATATTATAGTGAATGGATGTAATAGCAGTGCAACAGTGGTAGATGAGGGGACTCTAGTTCTGAATGCGATGAGGATATGACCAGTGATAAAGCATCCATCTGTGCTGAATAACAGAAGGACCCATTGAAATAGAAACACTCCTCTCCGAATTGGCACAAAGAGAAGATTAGTTAAAAATAGCCCCCTCGACTGTTTAATTGCGTACTTAATAAATAACCTGGCACGCAACAACATCCTCCACACACAAGCAGAATAAATATTAGCTTGTGCTCTGCTATCAGAGAGAATAGACGATATCTAGAAATGATATCCTGAAACCTGCAGGAGGAGATCTGCCTTGGATACATAACACCACATCAAACTGAATGACAGTATGAACCCGTATGGCAGGTGGGAGTAAAATCTAAATCGTTAAGGGAAATGACTTATTTGGAAGGCCTCACCAACATCATGACATGCAGGTCGCCCATGTCGTGGACCCCGGCCTTACAGAGAATAATGACTGTGCCTGTGGCGTCCAGACCTCTCCTGCCTGCTCTACCTGCCATCTGAATATATTCACCTGAAAGAGAAAGAGGGAGAGAGAATGAAGAGATATTGATAGGCAGAGAGAGACAGAAAGAAGTGGATGAAGGATGGTGGAGAAAGGAGCGATAGAGAGCAATGCAAGGAGAGGAACAGAGAGAATAAAACCACAATAAGATAGAGGGAGAAAGGAAAGTTTAGTCAGATATTTCACATGGAGTTCGTCTAAGGCATATAAACACACCTCCCTTTATATTTTCTACCTGTCACTTAAAACTCAGAAATGAAAGAGCATGAGTTCACATGAAAGAGGGAAGCATACCAGGCAGCAGGTTTCTGAAGCCGGTCCCGTCGTGTTTCCTAATGCTGTCGAATACCACCGTTCTAGCCGGCATGTTCACTCCCATAGCAAATGTCTCAGTGGCAAACAGCACCTGAGAGATGCAGGACGATGAAGAATGCGAGTAAAAACCAGCCCTGGGTCAATGAGTATTTGAATGTAATGCAATGCTTTTATGCTTTTAATGCTTTTACCTGCTTGGAGTACCAGATGGTTTTTCTACATAAAGACAAAATCATTTTAGCATTTTGTTTTTGTGATTGACAACTTACAATGACACTATCTGGTACTCCCCACAGTTTACTACACTTTATTTAGGTCCTTTGTGTGAGCTGGTGACATGTTTCTGAGAGCAGTCACTAAATGTACCAACATAGAAGTGTGACAAGGATCAATGCTGCATTCTCTCCATCTTCCAGTTTGACTCACTTTTACTAGCCCCCGTGAGAAGAGCATCTCAATGACCTCCTTCAGTATTGGCAGGATCCCGCTGTGATGGACTGCTATGCCCCTCTTCAGCAGGTCCCTCATCAGCACGATCTAAGACGTGGGACCCCAAAAAGTCATCAATCTATTCTGTCTTCGTCTATGGTTGCACACTTTGTAAGACTTCAGCTGAATTCCTATCATGCAATGAAATTGTTAACGTAATGGAAGCAGTAATAACATTTTCATGGCATTCACATTGCACTTCATGTTGTGTTTTTTCCTTATTACAACATGAAAGATAAACTTTATACTGTACATATACACCATTCATTTCTCTAGGGAAAGAAATTCAACAGAGAATCGAGAATCTCCTCACTATCCTTCCCTCATGATACTCCTTACCTTGGACAACCTGTCCAAAATGTCAATTCCAAATTATGATTCAGGGCTGCTATAAAAATGTATTATTCACCAGTTCAAGATGCTACCTCCAAAAAATGTCTAACAGAGTCTGTAGAGAGAACCCGTTGGAGAATGGGGCTCTGCTGACCATCCCTGCCCAGCTTGAGAGCTCTTTACCTGGGGCAGCTGTCGGTCTCCTCCTCTGAGGCGACTCAGGCTCTTCTGGAAGAAAGAGTGAATCTCTGCCTTCTCCACGGAGCTGGTCAGGTCCATGGAGGCCAGCGAGCGGGCGTTGTCGTCGCAGCGTGTCCGAGAGAAGGTGAACGCCACCACGGGCGTCTGCTGCCGCTGGGACAGGAAGTGCAGGAGAGAGAGCCACACCGCTCGATCCTGGAAGGCAAAGAGGATGGAGGAATAAAAAGAAGACAAAACACAAATGGAGGATCAAGTCAAGTCAAGAATTTTATTTGTCACATACACATACAGGATGTGCAGTGAAAAGAAAAGGATGAAATGAATGACTGAAAAGTGAAAGGATAAGATGAATAGCTTTAGAGTGTGTGGTTAGAGAAAGGTAAAAGTAGTGATTGAATAAAATAAAGGGTGACAAAAAGACAATTTGACAAAAGAGCAGCAGAAGGGGAGAGAGAGAAAGGAAATACCTGATTGGCTGAAGTGTTCTGAGAAGTGTTCTTCGTGCCAAAAGACTGGGCATGTTTGCTGGTCCGCTCCTTCTTGGTCTCGACAGCAGCATAATACCTGGAAGACAAACAACTACCTCCATCAGAAATAGCTTCAAGGAAAAATCCATCCTTGGATACTCTTACACTGCCATACATCATCAATCTGTGATGGTCGGTGCATTCAGGAGTTATTTTGTGATCAAGTGTTTTAATTTACATTTCTGGTATACCCATTTTCCCTCAACCTGCATTTCACAGAATGACTGTCGACAACACCCAGTGAACTCGCCTGAACTTGTGGCTGCATTGCATTATGGACTATTGAGGCTACTGTCGGTGGAGATCTCTTCCTCCTCTACGATGGATTTCTCCCTGCAGTTAGAAACCCTTGCTCTTTGATTCTGAGGGACAGACACCAAAACTCTTGATGTTTTAGATAGATGAAAAGATTTCTACAAAAATGTTCTATCAAAGTAAATTGTAGCTGCACTGGAAATAACATCGTCTACATTTGGCCAGCTATCCACGGGAATAAGAAAACCACAACACCACACAACAAAACGGGCCCAGAAATGCAAGGTTCATTGCCAATAGCTGTTTTTAACAAATGTTTCAGGGTGCATTTTTCCTCTAAATGCCTTTCTCCATAACTGAACAAGTAATAACAATCAATCAAACTATCACACAGCTGCTTCTGACATGCAGTTGCAGATCAGCTAGGTGTGTGTGATGTACCCTTTTGTGAGGAAGTTGCCCGTCGCATCCAGCAGCAGGAACATCTCTTTCTGTGTCTTGGTGCTGTTTCCTGTGTACAGATAGTGCTCCAAAGGCACCGGTCTCTTCACTGTGCTGATCACGTAAATATGCCTCTTTTTAATACGGCTGGACATGAGGATTGCAGAGAGGGGAGAAGGGGAAGGGGAATGTTCAAAACAAGCCAAAAACGTAACTGGTACTAGCAGCTGACTGAAATTTACAATGCTATTACAGGAAATGACAGTGCTGTAACATGTGCATGGACTCGATATTGCATGTCATTTGTATCAGTGGTGACAAACGGATATCTAAGCTGAAAAAGTGGGATTGTAAACCTGTGACAAGAGACTCTCTAACATTCATTGGCACATCAGATGTCAGTGTGGAGCACCTACCCGATCCACTCGCTGAACTCCATAGCGTTTGGCACCGTGGCGCTGAGCAGAATGATACTAACGTGTTCTGGAAGCATGATCAAAACCTCCTCCCACACAACGCCTCTCTGAGGAAAACAAAGGGAAGGGAAGAGAGAAGAGGAAAAACGGTCATCCGGTGACTTTCAACCGACTGTAAATCAGACAACTGGAGGATGCTGAAAACAGTCGGGACCTTTCCTGACCTCCGCATCGTTGATGTAGTGAACCTCGTCGAAGATCACCCACTCCAAGTCTCTGATGACCTCTGAGCCATTGTAAAGCATGGACCTAAGAGAGAACAGTGAGTGGGAGTCTAGAAGCTCATCCAATTTTATTGTGAACACACTCTAATATTCTTACAAATAGTCAATATCACTTTGATGTGTTCAGACATATTGTCGTTTAATTGTCGTTTCTGTAGTATGTTGTATGGGTGAGGGTTCACTTTAACAAAGGGGAGGTACAGCACTGGTTTAACTTGATTTTTTTCATCTCGTAAATAATAGAGATGCCATATTTTTTTATGAGCAAGGGGATATGAAGTACCTGAGAATCTCAGTGGTCATGATGAGACATGAAGCTTCAGGGCTGAGCTGGACGTCGCCTGTCAGCAGTCCAACATCCCCAAAGGTGTTCTTGAAGTCCCTGAACTTCTGATTGGACAGGGCTTTGATAGGGGAGGTATAGATAGTCCTATAAGAACGAGGCCAGAAAGAGAGTTAGGTTGCACCACAGTTTAGAAGATGAACAATATGAACAAACACAAGATTCATCAAAAATCAATGTTCTGACCAAAACTACATACTACTGATACTACCTGATACCACACACACGCGCACATGCACATGCACATGCACGCACACACACACACACACGCCATATTTTATTCAATACATTAAAAGGTGCATGCAGCAACTCCTTGATTGAATTGAAAAGACACACACACCTGGTCATGTGTTTCTGCGAGAGAGCAATGGCGTATTCTGCCACCACTGTTTTGCCAGCTGAGGTGTGTGCTGCTACAAACACAGACTCATGGGCCTCCAGCCTCAACACAGCTTGTTTCTGGAACACGTCCAGTTCAAATGGCCACTGGGGCAGAGGAGAGCAGAGAAGCAGATCGGTGTCGACGGATGCTCAGCGACTATGCAACGTGATTTTCATGTGATAATGGATAATAATGGATCAAATATAGACAGACAAACAATAAATAAATAAACATAAATCTGTGTATGTAGTGCTGTGTAACACCTACAGCCCTAAGTGGGATAAATACAAAATAAAGTAAAAATGTATCTGAGGATGTGCTGTATAAAACCAGCTCTATATTATTTTAGGACAAATGGAATAGACACAGACAGCAACACATTTGGACACATGTATTTTAAGCTAACTAGACGATACGCATCCCAGAATGCTTTGTCACCTACCTTGAAAGCTGGGTTGGGGATGCGTTTATAGAAATCAGCGCAGGGTGAGGTTATGTCGACATGGATGGCCCATTTCTTGTTCTCCTCTGGGTCCTCTCCTGGTTTGGATGCCACATCTTTTACCTTCACTGATGTAGAGGAGGATGACACGGCATCCTGAAGATGGAAAAACAGAACTATCTTTCAGTATAGATCATGCTTGGCCAGAGGCAACGCCATGCTTGACATTTAGGTGATTGTAGTATAACTATTGTTTGGACAAAGTAGGGCTTGGCAGTTAATGGTGTTAATAATCAACATTTAAGCAATACTGAATCGTTTCTGTACACGTCCGCTGTAGTTGAAAATAGTCACAATGTTGATTTAATAATTGTGCTCACAAAAGACTAAAAAAGACACAAAAGACTATCATGGACCCATTTCTATCCCTATCTGTCTATTTCTGCTCAATCTCTCTCTATCCTTTTCTTTGCGGCTGCAATGACCCAATTTTCCCAGGAGATCAATGAAGTTCATGTTATCTTGTATACAGCAAAATAATCGGGGTTAATTGTGCAATCCTAGGACAAAACTAAGGAGTTTCTTCCTTTGATCAAGCCAAGCAGCTGTAATTAACTACAATACCTTGATGCCCAGGTCTTCCAAGCTGTTTGTTCTGGGTAGTTTGGGGGCTTCTCCCGTTTCTTGGCCTTTCTGCTTCTCTTCTGCCTCAGGCTGCAAGTCAATGATGTCATCAAAGGAGGATAGGAGGGACATGAGGTTGACCTCTGCCTTTGCTGTTTTGGCATCTTCAAGATAAC
Source organism: Monocentris japonica (assembly GCA_900323365.1). Classification (NCBI taxonomy): domain Eukaryota; kingdom Metazoa; phylum Chordata; class Actinopteri; order Trachichthyiformes; family Monocentridae; genus Monocentris; species Monocentris japonica. The sequence goes on along the minus strand of OOFE01002798.1, from coordinate 13,474 downwards.
ACCAGAAAAGAGAGGAATAAAATCATTAATTTCATTTAACCCCAGTAAGATCATTTGCACAGGACATGATATTCAGACAAACCTTTGTCACTGAAGTCCACCCCAGCTTTAAGTCCAGGGGCCACTCTGAGTAAACCTGTGAGGGACAATGGCAAATTGAACCTCAAAGAATGGGACATAATAGCAGCAGTCGCACCAATATTTTACAACACAGTGATCCAAAATGTCAAAATCACCATTCTCAAAGTCTATGTCTTCCTCCAGCTCGGATTTCTTCTTTATTTGGTCCAGAGTAAGTTCCTCCATGCCACCTGGAAAGGGGTGGAGGTAAATAATGTCATCACCACAGCCGATAACTCAGTCATATTACAAGAAAATTAGGACACAGTGAAAATCCCTCACTTTCATACATCTCTAGGAGAGGAAAGAATACATAAATTTCTAATTCAATTATAATGTCATTGATGGCAGTGGCCAATTTGGATAACAACCCCCCTGTAGTGACCTCCATTCCCTTTTGGACGAATCTGACTCACCAGGCAGGAAGGGGTAGTTGGTGTTGCTTCCCCGTAGGCTCTCTGAAGGAGGCCCGGGTTGACGCTGTAACGACAGAGAATTCTTTGCTGACAGGCCTGTGTCCTCCAGTAATACCTGAGTGAGATGAAAGAAGAAAAAAAAAACACAAACAGCTAAATTAATACTGCATTTACCCACAACAGGAACTCTTTCTGACTTGACTTGGATGGATTGGATGGAAGCACAGAGCGAGTCACGTCACAGCGTCTTCATCTCAGTGGAGCACTTTTCAAAAAAAACAATAAAACAGTAATAAAGAGAGGTGAGCAGTGTGGGGCAATGCTTTTGTGAAGTACCTCTGTGAAGTCCAGCAGCATTCCTGTGGTTGGATCTCTGACTACAGACAGGCTGGAGTGAAGTGGAGATGAGGCGCATTTGAGCAGAGAGTCCACATGAACATCTCTATGAGTCACCCTGGGAAAACCAACAAGAGACCTACTACCTCAGTGCTTGGTTTACAACACTAGAATTTCTGCATTGCATTGTGGGGTGGCCTCATCAACACACATTATGTTACACACATATTACATAACACACAATACCGGGCATGAGTTACCTGTGCCCACTGTCAAGCAATTATTTGTGTGTCATTCCAAAGAAATATTTAAACTGCAGACAATCAAAGGATTAACCAGTGATAATGAAATGAAACACAGGCATATGTACTTGAGAAACTTCTGGAAGGCGGCGTCTGTGTCGTGGACGGGGAGCCAGGACGGGTCACGCAGAAACTGTTTCTCTACTTCTGCCTCCAAGCTCACGCTGGTAGGAGGGAGTCCATGAGGGAGCTGTGGATGAAATAATAAAATTCAATATGAGATGACTGACTAGAAGAAGAGCTATCAGATACCAGGTCTTATTTAATTTTTTGGACAGATATTAAATGCATATGCAATTTCCTTCCTCATGGACTCCCCCCAAGAACACACAGACTGGAGATATGGACAGTACGTCAGATTCGCTGAGCACAGCCACCCTGCTATACTGACCGTGCTCTGTGGAGGTAAAGGCTGGCCGTGGGGCAGAGGATGTGTGATCAGCTCAAACCTGCCAGAGCAGCCCACCTCCAGCAGGGAGAGAGGTAGGTCTGCGGGGCCCACAGAGGGCAGGTCTATAGATTGGTGGGAGAAACGAGACAATGGGTATGACTAAACAAATACACACAGTTCGCAGGATTAGTCCACAACATGGAAGTGTTTAGGAAGACTGTTAGGGTGTGTTTTCTGTGATGCTGCTAACTCAACGTTGTGCATTTTGTTCAGTATTGGATAAACTGTCAGCACAACCAGTGACTGATAACTAATAAGATATTGTTATGAATGCATAGACTAAAAGGGTACTGAATAGGGGAGCACTGATTGACAGCAAGCTGACTAGCCTGTTAGCCACATCATCACCCAAAGAGCAAAACTGCACAAAACTGTGAATCAGCAGAAGCGATGTGCGTTACCAAGGAGTAATACGCATTTACATGCTAGAACATTGTTGTTTTTTGGGTTTTACTAGAAGGCCTTATCTTACCTATTCTTTCCATGTCTCCACTCGAAAATGAAAGCTAAAAGTTGCAACTGTCGCCTCGGAAGTTGCCAAGTTTGTCAAGCGGAAGTGGGTAATTTGCTAGCTACAGTGAAACAGTAATATTGATTAATTTGATCATATTTTAAATATGTGTCACGCGTTTGCAGTCGGTAACCAGAAAGATATTATTAATTATTATATTCGAGCGGGATATCACTTGGGATGTTTTGTTGAATCTCGCTGCAGCAAATCGCCCCAAACAGCAACGTCATATTCACGCGCCCGTGTTTATGTTGCGCTCGGAGTCCACTGTGTGAAATTGGTAAGTCAAGTAATTAGCTATTAATAATGTGTTCCGTGATTATAGGTGATCAATCTACCGTGCTGTGGTTTGGTTGTATTGGCAGACGTCTTTTTTTCTGTTCCCTCGTAAATCGACTGTTGTTTTGTGGCTAGCTAGCTAACTTAGCTTGCCAGTAATGATGCGCGAGAGTTGATGAGATGAGAACGTCGAGACTTGAAGAAGTGTAACTAAATATGTTGTCGTAACCAGCTTACATCGTTGGTTGTTCCCAAGAGTAGAGGTTGCCATCATGGTGGTGTTCCCAAGCTCCCTGACGGAGGAAGAGGAGTCCCTGCAGAAGAAATATGCTAAACTCAAGAAGAAGGCAAGTCACGTTAACTTTACACCACCTTCTCTCTCGATAGCCACTCTGACATTGTAAATAACGTAACAAAACAAAAGTACTATTTAATACTACTATCATGGCATGACAAAGTAAAGCACCTGTCCGCAAATTTCATTCATTGCGTTATTCCCTTTGTCCATTCTTGTTTTTTTTTCCAGAAAAAGGCCCTACTTGCTTTGAAGAAGCAGAGTTCAACCAGTCAGACCAACCAGAGTGGCTTGAAACGCAGTAAGTTTATTTTGGCATTTTTACTCAACCAACTAAAACTTGTCTAACTCACCACCGGCGGTGATATGTTCCACATTTACTGGCTGGTTATGACTTAGAGATTGTCTTGCTTACTTATTTGCTATACACCTTCCTCAATCACAGCATTGTCGGACCAGCCTGTGGTTGACACTGCAACAGCGACAGAGCAAGCAAAGATGCTGATCAAGTCGGGGGCCATTAGTGCCATCAAGTCCGAGAACAAAAACTCAGGCTTCAAGCGCTCTCGGACACTAGAGATCAAACTCAAGGTGAGACATTCTTAAATATGCAGTGTTTCCCATAGCTTTGTAGGTTATTTGTGGTGGTAGCATGCAAGTGACATGGAGTCAAGCAATGCAATTAAGTGTGCACTTGCAATGCAATAAGCACTATTAATATATCTTTATCAGGTTGGGGAATCTATCTAGGTTGGCCTGTCTGATATAATGGTTAGCAGTCAAAGTGTATGATTGGGAAACACTGAATGTATCAGAGAATTTATATTGTGATATATATTGTGATATACTTTTTCAAGTCTTGACTTGACTTGAAAAAGTTCTTGACTAGTAAACCACACCGGGAGAATGCACATTTTAAACATATACTCCTGTTTCGGTAAGGTCTTTTCAACTAAGTTTGTGCTTTCTTATTTTTGCTCTTCATCCTTCCCAGGACCCTGAGAAAGGCCCAGTCCCAGCTTTCTTACCATTCCAAAGGAGTGTCTCCACAGATGAAGAGCAACCTGAGGTATCGTGAAGATTAAACATTTTGTTGCATTTTGTGAAACTTTCCACTGAATATTTTTCTTTGGTCACATCAATGCGACCCAAAAAAATCAGCAAAGTCTCTCAAAGTTGATTCCTAATTTTCCATAAGAAAAAAAAATACTATTTGATGATTGCAGTTTGACCACATCACACATTCATGGCAGTATTTGCGAAATTAGCTAAATTAAATGGATGTGAACAGAGTTGTCTAATATAGCCTACTTCATCACCTAGTTTAGCACATTCTCTACATTTATCCAGTGACAATGATACAATAAAAGACAACAATATTAATTTCAATGCACAATATATTGAAAGAGACAACATATTAATTACTGTGAGTGCAGTCTCTGGACCAAAATTATCTGTTACAACATATGTAGTCGGTGTCACCAGTAAAAAAAATGTTAGCCTGGAGCCTTTGTATACAAATAATTTTTTTTCATTTATTTGTCCCAGTGGGAAATTTAGGTGCAGCAAGACATAAAACACAATACATTACTCACAACAGACAAAATATACATCAAATATAAAAGGCACATTAAATAAAAGCATCAAGACACCTCAATTGAACAATGTGAATTCCAGAAAATGACTGTGGAAGCAGGTTTACAACACATGGAATAAATGAGAACGTCAATCTGTTTGATTTGTGAATTGTGGCTGAATTATTACTGCATGCAAAAGAATTGTTGTGGGTAAATAAAGAAATTCATTCTGGTGTTTCTCATTTTTCATGCTTCCTCTAGTCTGGAAAGAGAGCCCACAGAAAATCTCTGTACGAGAGGTAATGTCTAAAAGCCATGAAGATCCTGTTCAATACATTGACTCAGTGTATCTGTGGGTTGTAACATCTTTTCCCCGTGTGCCTCTGCAGCTTCGTCAGCTCAGGTGACCGACCCAGGGACGAGGACGACGGAAGCGGCATGTCTTCCAGCCGTGAAATGGACAGAGAGAGAGAGAGAGACCGAGACAAAGATATGGACAGAGAGAGGGACCGGGACAGAGAGAGGGACAAAGACAGAGAGAGAGAGAGAGACCGGGATAGAGAGAGAGATAGGGATAGAGACAGAGACCGAGGGAGGGAACGAGACAGAGAACGGGACCGCGACCGAGAGAGGGACCGAAGCCGAGACAGGGATCGAGAGCGCGACAGGGATCGGGACAGAGACGGACCTTTCAGACGTGAGTAGCCATTCCCTGTTTACGACTGTCTGGCGCTGTCCTCACTGTATCTTTCACTGCTAACAATGTAAATATCTCCTCCTCTCTCTCCTCTTTGTTCTCCCCCCAAGGGTCAGACTCATACCCGGAGCGGCGAGGGGTGCGTAAGGGGAATACGGTGTATGTGTATGGCTCTGGGCTTGTTGAGGACACCCTGCGTTCTGCCTTCTCTCAGCATGGCAACATCATCGACCTCTCCATGGACAACCCACGCAAGTACAGAACCATCAACACAAGGCTCTGTTCAGACATTGTTCCTCTGTGCTTGCTGTTGTCATTGTGTATAATAAAACATCACTGTAATCCTCTGTCTGATTGTACACTATAATGTCCTCTGCTGTTTGTGTTTCATGCTATGATACAATTCTGATTCTGGTTCCTGTTTCTCTTTCTAGCTGCGCATTCATCACCTTTGAGAAGATGGAGTCTGCAGACCAGGCTGTAGCTGAGGTTGGTACCAACATCCAAGATGAGATTAAACTTTCCATGTAGTTGTAATATCTGTAAGATGCAGCTATAGACCAAAACTTCCCGTTCTTTTTCATGTCAAGGGATGTGTTAAGCAGTGGACCTCCGTTTGGTCAGATTCTGTCCTACACACCCCATCTGAGTAGATTTCTATTTTAAAATATCCTTCAGAAGGATCCCCCACTTTGGGAACTACTGATGTAGAGCACAATGTAAATGATCTCACCTTGACATTTTTGTCTCACAGTTGAATGGGAGCACTGTGGGAGACGTCCACATTAAAGTCAGCATCGCCAGGAAACAGCCAATGCTGGATGCAGCCACTGGCAAATCTGTCTGGGCTTCTTTGGGTAAATGCAGCACTCTGTTATTTGTTTGGGCATTGCTCAGACTCTCTCTATGTCTCCCTCTCTCTCTCTGCACACTGTGGATTAACCTTCACTGCCATCTCTGTCTTTCACAGCTGTGCAGAACAGTGCTAAAGGCTCCTACAGGGACAAGAGGAACCAAGTTGTGTACAGTGAAGATTTCCTTTGAATACATGATGTTGACCTTAATGGAAAACAAAATGGAATTAGTTCAAAGAAACTGTATGTTGTTGTTGTTTTTCTGCCATATTGCATTTCATTTTTTGTTGTTCTTGATAACCTGTTAGCTAAGTGCTTCTTACTGTTGGTGTTTCAGGACAGATCCAAAATTTCTCTGTTGTCTTTTGGGCTACATTAGTTCACATTGTCATTAAGTGATGCTGTGCATGGTGGCCTCGCTCTTGATACCAGACATTTTATTTTGTGGAGCTCAATAAATAACATCAATATGTTATTACCCCTCCTAGCACTTTCATGGGCCTTCAATCATCTAGGTCTTATAAGATTGGGCATTGTATCCAGCATCCAATATGCAATAGCAAATAAATAATACTGTAAGCCTGACTGAAGTAATCAATCCCTGCTATCAATGGATGTGGATGGGATAACATAATTGTGCTTTAGGATTAACCTTTAGGATGGAGAGAGTCCCCACATTCAGTAATGAAAAGACATCTTAAGTTGTAAACTTAGATAGAAACATCTAAGACGAGGGAAGTCAAGAACATATTCCCTGTGTTAACCCCTTTGAGACAAGGGGTTATAAGATAAAATTCAACGACACAGGCAAATAAAAAACCAACAACTTTCAAATCTTGTTGTACAGCTAAGCAGGTAACATTTTCAGCTGGCCTGCCAAGAACCCAGGAGGACGTCTTGAAAACCTTTCTCTGATGAAAATGAGTTCGGACCATTTCAGTGATGTTGCTCAAGGCCGCCATGGAGTCGCCAAGTTTACTATTAATTATGAGCTCAAATAAAAAATGCAGTCAACTTAATCAGTGGTTCCCAAACCGGGGTCCAGGGACCCTCGGGGACCGCCTTGATGGAGTTCCAGGGGTTACCTCAAATTTAAAGCCCCTTCTTGGTAGTATGGACATTATTTTGTCCACCCCGTATGCTGTGTCTATACTCTATAGAGAGAAGGCGGTTGTGTGATCGTTGTGACTGTGCTGCAAACCCAGCTCACTCAGACACATACGTGAGCGTGCATGTGTGTACAGGGCCGGACTTAGTGATTTTGGGGCCCTAGGCAAAGGCCTAGTGGCCATGACTCAAGATTGAATTTGAATTGTTTCTTTTCTTGTAACAAAATAAGTGTTTTTCAATAAAAAATAAAGTGTTGTGGCAGACCATCTTACCCCAGGTGAAGGGAATTACAATCAGCCAGGTGGGAGCTGATTGAAGGAAAAATAACTGAGTGGATTCTGCAGTCCCCAAGAGAGATGATCCAGGGGGGCTGCTGAAAGCTCTCCTTAAACATTTGACTACTGAAGAGAAGTTAAAGTTTATTGTAGTTTGAGTTAATGATTAAAGGTGAGCGTTTTCTGCTCAAGTCCTGCCTGAAGTGTGATCTGTGCTGGGAATCTGCCCTCCGATTGGGTTTGTGACACCTGGATTTTCCCCAAGTGTGCCACAGCATATAGTAGTTGATATTCTTGTCTTTTGTGGGGCCCTCTGGCTGCCAGGGCGTAAGGCAATCACCCACTGTTGCCTAATGGTAAGACTAACCCTGTGTTGTAGGACACACAAGCTCTGCATTATAACACCCATTGACTAAGAGGCCCTGGCAATCGTGCGTGACCAGGAGGAGGAAGCAGCCATGGTCCTGCTACCCATTGACCGGTTGGTATTTAAAACATTTGGTCGCTGACTTGGTCCCAACATGAACTGAACACTGTAGAAAATGGATATACTTACTATAGACTCAAAATGTGAAAATAATTGTTTTGGAATCAGTTTGCCGTTTTCCAAGGCCAAATTCAGCCTATTAGAAACGGTGACCCCCCCCCATAGTTTTGCCTTCCAATCACAAGTCCGTTGCTGTGTACAAACATGTTATGTTTCACCATGAAGACTCAAAGCTGAAGTGCAATTTAAAAAGGTGGGAACCAGTCAAATAGTCTACCTCTGAGAAACGTCACTCAGTACGCCCCCCCGCCACCAGGTTTTTTTTATTATTATTTTTTTTTTTTTT
>OOFE01002797.1:0-19437 GCA_900323365.1 Monocentris japonica | reverse complement strand
TGGTAAATAATTTATTTACCGTCTTTCCTGTGGGACCTCCAGTATAAGTAGGCCAACGTGTCTGATGGTGGAAGACCTCCCTCTGCTTGCCACTGGTGATTCTCTGCAGCGAGCCTCACAGCGTTAGATATGAAGTATTTTCTCATGTGGCTTTACAGTCGTGGCTTCGATACAAAGTCTGTTCAGTGTTTTGATCACAGATTGCAGAAGCCTGAATAAAGCAGGCCACGCGGTTTGACAATGCAGTTCAACTCAGATGGCTGATCAAAAAGAGATTCATCTCTCCGATGTGAGGAAGCAGAAAAAAACAACACCAATCACAAGCTGTGAAGCTGTGTGTTGCATCCAGTGTGCGGACGCCCCTCTGCTTGTTATTCAGCAGTGGCCATCCATGGATGTGGCGTCATCCTGATGCAGATTGTTGCAGAAATATCACGTTTTCCTCACTCCTGCTTGAATTTAAATTTGATTTTTTTTGTTTTGTGCTCTTCTAACCCTGGAAACCTCTTTCAAAAATACATCAATTGGAAAAAAAACTTTATTTTCTTTATTCCTGAAAAATGTACATTTTCCAAATACGCGTGTTTGGTCCGCCAGCAGTAATACGGCGATACGGTGATTAAGCTAATGGTATTAATAATGTTCAACACCCACTAAGATATTCTGTTTGCTCTGCCCTTGTAATGTTATTGAAGACTTTCATAGGACAGCGTGGGGGAAATCCACAGCGTGGCCAATTCTTTAAGCAATTTATCAGAGGCTGAATTACGAAGGTCTTCCAGGCTACCAACACTGTTATTGAAGAGTTTCACAGTATTTCGGTTGATTCGATTATGAAAGGAACAGAAGATTCCTATGTGTCACCTGAGAGATCATGGTGAATATTTGCCCCATGGTAGTGATGTGGTTTTGATGTAGTGCATCAGGTACACATAGTTAGAACATAATGTCATTTTTTAGGTTTGACCAATATTGGAGTTTGGAGGCCAATACCAATATTTTTAGACTGAAGTTGCTGATAGCTGATATTCAATATATCTTTAAATTTGACCAATTTTCCTTTGTAATGTTGTTTTTGTCACTGTCTGTTCTAATGTTTTGTCTTTTTCTTTTTTCCTTGCCTTTTAAACTTCTCAATTTGCTTGATTTTGTTTTTTATTTTTATTTTCACATTTAACATTTTTTTATGTTTTACTCAGGGGAACATCTTTAATAAACCCCTGGGCTTCCTGGTTCCTCCAGCACATCATGTTTCATTTCATCTATTTTCTCTATTTCTACAATTATGCCTTTTTTGTGTGAATAAATAAATCAATACATAAATAAGAGCATGTCCCCACGAATTCCCTCAGAATTGTATTCTTGTCAAGGTGGAAAAGCCTCTGAAACAGCATCATGGGACACTAAAACTCTCCATTGAAACCAGACTAAGGGTTCAAGTCTGGGATAGATTAGGCCTTAAAATGAAGAAAAAAAAACATGATTGAACAATTAAATGAATAAAAGAAAATGTCTTTGCAGGTTTTACAGGCTTTGTATGTAGCTAGTGTCATGAGGAACCAGTGGACTATTACACATACACATTATATTTACTGTTTGATAAAGGGAAAATATCGTCAAAGTGATGTTCTTAAAAAACGCATCAAAAAGGAGACTCAGGTACCTTGAGTTGCTCCTGCCTGATGTCTTCAAGTTGACTTCCTGCTGGACCTTCTGCCTGGTTTACCCCTTTGGAAACTGGAATCACTTGGATAATGTGTCACTTTTCTCCTTAAAGCTTTTTTTACAGTGCAAAAGCGTTGCTCGTCTCTTCCACAGGGAATTCCTTCAGTCCATGACAAGATAGAAAAAAACTTGGCAGCTGTCAGGCATCATCAGGGTGGAAAAAAAAAGGAGACATCTCAAGGCTCCGTGGACCAGAGTGATAGGAAATTAATGAGATCTTTCCTATACGGCGTCACGGTTTTGTCACAGCTGGACTGTAAGTGGTTCAGTGGCCTTGCCTGGGGATCCTTCACGGGGAAATCTGTGCATTTACGGCTAACTGTGATGCGGTTAGCCATATGTCTTGGTTAGCTGGGAGGAACGCACATAAAAACAACACATGAAACAGTATTCAATGTAAAGATATATTCACGTCCCAACCAGATTCACAGTGGTCCAGAACACCAACCTCACCTTCTAATTGAAACAATAGTAAATACAGTTTTGACTTATCGAGCATGACAGGACCACACTTGAGCTCTGCTGGAGGCGATTCAAAAACCCTCCCGATACCAGGAGATGCTCACGTGTGCACCTTCCACATGAATGTTTCAAGCTCTGCTCACTCCACTGTTCCCCAGACGGGCTGCAGCACCGCTCCCTGCTTCCTCTTTGCTCCAGGGTGCTGGCAAACACATTCTGTAAAGCTGCTTTACACTAGCTGGTGTAAAGCAGACAGCAAGTTATGTCCTGTACAGTATGGTGCGGTGTATCAGAAATGCCAGATCATACCTTCATTTAAGATGAATCCAACAAGAACTCACACACTGGTACCAAAGGAAGAAGTCCAAAAGAGGACAAAAAAAGACTGAAATTACAAAAAGTGCACAACAGAAAACGGTTTCGGTCAAAAGACGCTCATCAGTTTTTCCTTTTTTATCAGTGCACTTTCTGTGAGTTATTTTTGAACCCACGCATCTGAGACAAACCTCCTACATCACAGGACTCTTCCTTAGAGCGCAGACGTCTTCGTTTGAGACATCAACTGGTTTTATTTGAGAATCCTGAAACAAAAGCCTCGGGTGAGTGGATAAGTCAACCCAGACATTTCATTTTCACCCTGCACTCAAGTTGAGGAGTACTTGATCATGTTTAACCAATAGCTGATTAATCGTCTGGCTCTTTGAAACAGGATGGTAGCGTACTGTAAGTACAGTATTGAGGCGGTTGGGTTGCACACCCCCTGCAGCATTTAATTACATGTGAGTGTTCAACACTTGATAATAATCAAGATAATTATGGATGAGCTGAGTATTTCTAAGTCCTAAGAAGAGAACATGATGGGAAAACACTGGTGCTGAGCCAGAACCAGATGAGATTTCAATGAGGATGGTGTTCGTGAGGTCACCGAGTACTGCAAAACTGACACAGTTGTCTTGCTTTATTTCCAGTTAAAATATATACTGTCTGTACATTTGTGTGCTGCAAGGTCTACTGCACCAATATTAAAACACCATGTGGTTTCAAGAAGAAGAAACTGCTTGATATGTGTTTCAAATCTCACCACGTACCTAAGAAAGAGTTTCTTGAAGCGGTGGGTTTCCAGCCTGCGGAAATGCATCTGTATGCAGATGCCGGGATGGATCCCCCTGTGACCCAGGAACATTTCCTGTTTGCAAGAGAAGAATCAATCAAAAGCAAGCCCAGACTTGATGAATAGCACCCGCAAGCAACACAAAGCAATTTAATCAGCGTCACAGAGAGGCGAGCTGAGACGGGGTGTCAGGCCACAGCCGAGACAGAGCCCCCCCCGAGGTTAATCTGAACTTTCAAAGAAATCCAATTAAAATGGCAGCGCTAAAGAGACAAACACTTGTGGGGGTATCTTTTGTGTACCACTCCTTCTGTGCAGGAAAAAATAAGGTACTTGCTCACCAGGACACCTGGAGAAATAGGGCCCAGTCCCCTCGGCTATTATGGAAGTTGGCTTCTCTTTTGTGCTGTGGAAATGTGGAGTTCAGCATCGACGAGTCAGTGTTTATCTCTTCAATTTGTTTCCTCGGGGTCACATTGCTGCCTTTCGGAGAGATAAGACCAGGGTAGTACACACAATGAAACTGCACCACAGTGGAAACTGCTGAGAACGTTTTAGAGAGCCTGATATTGTGAAAAGTACAACGTGTTCTCAGACTCAGCATGTTTTAATGGGACACGACAGGACCTTGTTTATAAGCAGGGTTATAATATTTTTTTTTTCTTGTATTGTGCAGTTCACTCCATAATTTTGCACAGTTAAAACATGGCTCACCCGGGCTACATTTCCCCCTTTCTGTTTCTGTTATTAAATCCAGTTTGAATTGAGAAATCTCCGTTGTTGCATCAGCTCTTCCAGGTAATCATGATATAACCTTCTGATTTTAGCCCCCTTTTCCCTCAGAGCATGCCACCACGCATTTCACTGCACTTTTGTACTGCTATAACTGTGTACATGACAAATAAACCTTTGAATCTCTGAATCCCTGAAATACGTTGTCAGTACTAGTTCATACATGTGTGAAGAGGTTTGTTCCAGATTGAGAAATCCACCGCTTGAAAAAAATAGCTGTTACTCTTCGAAAATGACACATATTTGCACATAGTTATAGCAAGTTATGAGGTAGATGGTAACTTCAGTCTTCAGTTGACAGAATAACAACACTGTTACAGGCTGGACCTTGTGTATTGTAGAGTTATTGATTGACGAATTGAAGGTAATAGATATAGTTTTGGAAATAAACTGAATAGTGTAATATTTCATTCAATCAGTATTAACACTCAGCCCACTTCTACAGAGGCTTCACAGCTGCGTCACCTATCCTGTTGTTAATGTCACATCGTTAATGTGACATTAACGCCAAATTGAAAAAGTGGCGAAATGATCAGTTCCCAGTCATGACCAGCACATGAACCATATCTATTGGATTGTGTTGCAATGCACAAGTTGTACCATGAAACACCATCAGTTGCCTACAGCCAGTGTTACCCAAGAGCTGAGGACCTCCAATATGGCTGTTTGCTAATTGTTGAATCCATACTCAACAGAACGATCGTGAAAATCTCAGAATTATGGGAATGTGCCTTTAATCTGTTATCAATATTTTCAAGCACAGGTACGAGTGTGAAATAAAATACGTCGATGTGCTCTTTTATACAGCCAGCGGTTTGGTAAGGACTGAAAGCGCTGCCACGTCTCGTCTTCCTTTTTCCCCTTCCCAATTATAAACCCTCACACTGCTGCTTTCCACTGGTTTGGTGTCAGTTTAGCAAGTGGAGCAGAACTGTTCCTCACGCCCCTACCCCTAGCATGTTCAGCTCATCTGTTTCATTGCAGTTCACTTTATAATTTGACGCAGTGCTCACCCGGGCTACACTCCCCCTCTCTGTTTCTATTATTAAATCCAGTTGGAATTGAGAAAATCTCCATTGTTGCATCAGCTGCATGATGTAATATATGAAGGTAATCTCTGGCGGGTTCTGACCAACTGAATGAATCTCATAATTACATCCTTTTGTTTGAATGGCGTGTTATTAGTGGACTTTACATGCTAGTTTGTCCATTATAAAGACGTTGTAAAGTCAGTCAGTGAATCATCTGTATGGCCCATGACAGTACAATCAGTATTTGACCTGAACATGAACAACTCTCTCAAAACAAACTCCCAAAAAGCAAAGATCATCTTTTCCACGTACATCTATTTGGTGTCACAGGGGGTACAATCACAACAATCCAAACCGAGCTCTCTTGTTTTTATCTCCAGTTGAAGATGCTAAAGAATAATCACCAATACCAACTGAGCTGTCTTGGCCCCTAATGAGACATCCACCATTTGAACTTTCCAAAATTAGTATATTAGCAAAAAAGATATTGAATGATGAGCTTTAAAGTCATGATGTTTTTTTCCCCAAAATGGATATAAACCTTGTTGGGAATTAGAGAAGTTCATTAATGTTCATCTAACTAAGCTGCCCTAGAGCACATGAGCCACATTTTGTGCACGTTGAAATTCAGTGGTATTACCATTCACGGCTACAGCCCATGATGATGCGTTACTTAGCGCAAAGGGGAATCAGCATTTCGAGCACCTGGAACCTTTAGAATACCATGCAAGCCAGTAACTCCAGCTAGAACATCGTGAAGTAGCCCCGTGCTTCTTAGACAAAAGCCAGCATTTCAATTTCAAAGCTTCCCATTTGCTTAAATCAGTGCAGGGCCCCTCTACATAAATCTATCTCGTGACTGTGGAACAAATGAGTGTCATATTAAATTTGAGGCGATTAGGCCGCCGTGCAATACGTAATTGGTGTTCTGGATAGATCAAGCCATCACAACTCAGGTCTGGATGAGTGGAAACGTAGGCAGACTAAGAGCTGCAACAAGGGAGTTTAGGCTGAGTGGCCCCAATGCCTCATCAATCAGTTTAGTAATAAGATATCAAAGAGTTTCCTTTGGGAACCAACATGGTCTTTATCTTACTCTTACTCCTCTCCTCTCCTCCCCCCCCTCTATACATGCTCAAGGCCTTAATAACCACAAAGGGGGAGATTTATTTGCTCTCTGCCACAGCTGCTTTAGAGTGGAAATTCAGATGTCAGGTTCAGAGCATTACCCTCTGTTATCAAATTTCCATAGATGGCTGGCAGTTCAATTTTGCAGCTCAGCAGAGTTTAATCCAAAGCAGCGTTTTCTGGGCAGCGAAGCTGCAGATTTACCCTGGCAAAATGTGCTGCGATATTTAGTGTATTGTGTTTAAAGGTAATACGACCATGTTGGGGGGAAAGACTGTGGAAATCAAGACTGCAAAGCCATGAACATATCATCTATATACAGTCTTAGGAGGCAGTAGCCCAGAGGGAAAAGTGGTTGGGGAAAGTGAATGAGAAAGACTCACCCTTCCATCGAGGTGCCCTTGAGCAAGGCATTTAGAAGACAGTGGTCCAAGCTCGTTCAAGTCGTTCAAGCTCACTAACCTTTCCCTGGATAAACATGAATTTCTGGTGAGGAGAATAAGATCCTAGCAATAATACATGCAGCTGGATCACCACAACAAAACAGATCATGTTTTGAACCGTATCAGTTGAATCTGCACCACAGCTTTTCCCATAGTATGATGTTGGAAGATGTCTTTTGCAGGGAGGTGAAGAAGCACTTCAGAACAGCACGGCGGTGACAGCTTGCCTGAAGGAAATGCTAAGTTATTGAAACCCGACAGTATTTATAGACAGCAGGGAACATCCTGTTTACTCCTCGCAAATCCTTCTGGAGAAACATGCAGTATTCAGACCTCCGACGAGCATCATCTATTCATGGAGGAGGTTGTATATATAATGCAGGCCTCTACATGGGGTAAGGCAGTTTAACGGACTACGCCACAGTCTTACCATCATCATATCCCTGCACTTCAGACTCTGAGGAGGAGCGCTCACTAATTGAGGTCAGTAGAGCTCTTGAACGAAACTTGTTTTAATCCTTCCCAGCCCATTCGTTTGCTCCTTTTAAACACAGTGAAATGGAGAAATGTCCTCTCGGGGGTTCTGTCCTGAAATGAAATGCCTTATAATACGTCAGACCTCTTGTCACTGCGGTGGATAGGTAAGGAGCTGTCCCTGATACGGGTGGGGAAGGTCTCTGGGATACTTTATTCATTAAGTGGGCCCATTATAGCTTCATCTGGGCTGCCGCGGCTCCTCCAATCTGATGTCAATGGACTTGTCAATCTGAGCCTCCCCAGGACCCTGTGATACCTATCAAGCTGCTGTGGACTTGAATACTGTGGGGAGGAGATTTCCCAGCCTGATGACAGTCAAATGGCAGTCTGATGGATTTGAAATGAATCACGCTTCCCTCTCAAATGTTCATTTGTATGTCATCAAAATATGCAACACAGCGGAGAAAGTGTCTGTTCTGAGCATATGGTGTGTCCATCGGACGTGGTTCGATGAGAAAATAAACAGAGCCTTGTTACGGTGGTTGTTCATTTTGCAATATGGAAATACAGCACCGTTGGTCATGCACTATTGGTCACTCACTGCATTTCCCCCTGCAGCTGAAACCATGCTGTATTTCACACCGCTCAAACACACACAGCTAACATGTGCTGTATGTGTACATGTAGAGTGTTACTGGAGTTTTAGCTTGCAAACACTGCAGAACCTCTCTGGAGTCAGAGATAATTGGTTGAGCTAGCAGTTTTTCAGTGTACCTGTAAGATATTGTGTATATCAGCAGTCAAAGTAGTCAACAAACACTACAATCCTTTTTATTACACTCCAAAAAAGATTCAGTATTTCTCTCCAACTTCCCCTGGTGGTTATTGGCTGAAACTCTTGTCTTGGTAGGTGGGAGAGAAATCCCAAGCAAGCCTCCTCATGATTACAGCCGCCGTCTATTGAGCTAGGGCTCCAGCGCCAGTCTGCTTACACTGGCTGGTTTATGTGACCAGCGCCCAGTGGAGAGCAGTTAATTGACATTGACTGTTGCACGTCTACAGGAGTCCAATAGAGCTATGACTCGCCTGCAGTCTGAGTGGTGCTTGGAGAGCAGAAAATGCAGCTGGGTCTGAAAAGGCTTCCTCAGAGTATGAATACTAATGGTATTGATTTATACCTCCATTTCCTGCAGGGAGACCACTGGACTTTTATTGCAAGGAGGAGCCAATACTCCTGTGTGTGCTCAACAGAAGGCTTTGAACTAAAGCGGTGGAAATGCTGTAGAGTGAAAAGGATTTGAGTTCTGTCACAAATCTCCCAGCAGCACAACTGGCGCCATCATGGAGGTCCAGTGGAGAATTGGCTGTACGCAAATACTGACTAAATATATAACAACCGGGCTAGAAAAAGAGATACCTGAAAAAGATTGTTGTGATGTGGATGTGGGTATTCAGTAATTCAGTACTGTTATAAATAAAAGTAAATGATCCAATAAGGTGGCTTTATCTCTAAACTGTCTTGGTTTTAGTCCACGCCTCTGCTCTAAAGCTACCACAAGCTCAGTTAACATGAACAAACCGTTAGCTAGCTAGCTAGCCAGCAGGCTAATTTAGCAAAGCAACCAATATGTTGAAGGGAAAACCCACCCTGGCAGACTCTTACACTATTGGATATCAATGTGTGATGTTCAAGCATTCCAGGAGTTATTTTGTGATAAAGTGTCCCTCAACCTGTTTCATCTAGTTCTACTTCAGTTACAGATTTCCTACATTTCCCAGAATGCCTTTCTCCATGCTGTATCGTTGTCGGTGGAGAGAGTGATAACAATAGCATAGTTTTTCCACTTAAGAAAAAGTGAGAGTGGAGAGAGAATGATGCCGTGGGGCCTTGCTGCATTGTATTCTGGTCTATCTTGGCTACTGCATTGCATTCTGGTCTATCTTGGCTACTGCCGGTGGAGAAATTGGTCTCTCTCCTCTTCTCCGATGGATTTCTCCCTGTATGATTGTTGATCGTCGGTCTACAAAGAAGCCCTTGCTCTTTGATTCTGAGGGCTGACACCAAAACCTGACGTCTATCGCTGGTGTTTTAAATCACTGAAAAGGGGATGATGGGGATGCTTTTATACCATTTTGTGTGGGCGTGTCATGTGGGTGTGGCCAGCGGTGAGCTGGGTTGTGCCTATCAAGGTGAGGCTAGCGGCCACAGAGCAACAACAACAATGGAGGAAAACAGGAAGAACAATAAAGCTAACAAAGCGAAATGTTCAAAAACACTCTGAACATCAGTGTTGCTTTCTCAGATCAGCTTCTTCAGTGTCTGTGGTGGTTTTACGGATGCCGGTTACCTCAGGATAGATGATGTTTCAAGGTAGACAGCTCATCAAGATGAGTGACAGGTGTTGGGGCGGGAACTTGACCAACTGAGGGGGAGGAGGACACTTCCTGCCTCAAGGTGAAAAGTTGTCTCTAGTAACTTTAAAACTACTACTATTAATAATAATAATGCTATTCTGTCTCTGGGATGGAGGTATCTCATTCCTCTGCTCAGGAACTGGCAGAGTATTAAGCCACACAACATCTGTTGTAACAGATTCTATGAAAGATTTAGTTTTCCCCTCGCGCTCTGCAAACCACATGCACATTTTTGAAGAGCCAAGCACCAAAGCACGACACGTCTAGTGTGTCAGGTAGAAGTGAAAATGAAGATATCCTATAATCTATCAACTGAACCACTAAATAAAATAAGAATTTAAATCTTGAATCATTCTTTATTCCCAGAATAAAGTTGTGGCTTTTTAGTAAAGCCACAATTGAACCATGGATAGGAACGAAATGGCAGCTAACCTTTAAAAGTGAAATCTATTGATGTATGATCGGAAGGCAAATAAATGAGAAGTTCTGCACTACATGGTGAGGGCGGATGCCTGCAACCTTTAATTTAAAATCCAAACCAAAACTCTTAACCAGGAACATGCTGGAAAATGTCAAAGCATCATAATCGATTAACTTTGTTCTAATGTCGTCCTCTTTTTGCCCTGGCATTAAACCCAACCCAGAACATCATCAAGCCCTAATCCTTGCTTGGCAGCGCTCCATCATCTTCCTAGTGGATTTGTTTGATGATGTTGTTTCCCGATACCCAGATCACAGACACACTTAAGGCTATGACTGTCATGAGAAAGATGCTCTTTGCTTCGCTTTGATGTCCCCGCAGCGCACTCACTGTGACACGATTACAAGTTAGAGTTAGTCTGTTGTTTTTTGGGGGAAAAAGGTTATCGGATCACGATTTGAATGACACAGTGCGTTCTGTTTACAGCCCTTTCGCTTTTATTGAATAGATGTTAAAATTCCTTGGGGAAAAAAAATGTGAAAAATGCATAACAGCCATGTTGAGATGAAAAACAGAGGATTGCACTCCAGAGACTGACAAAAACAATAAAATGTGATATACATTGAAGGTCTTTGCACATTCTTTCTTAACGGATGCCATGCAATGGAATATGAGCTAAGACTGCCGATGTCTCGCCTCCCATATCAGAAATACTCTACGTCTCTACCACTGCTTTCTAAATATTTAGGAGAACTTTTTTTGTCTTTTACACAGAGGGAGCCGAAGCCAAACGGCCTGCTATGAAACTGGTCGAATGCAGAAACACAGGACGATGAACAATTATATGAAATCACTTTATTCTCAGAGTGTGCGGTGATTCCATTTTTGCAGGAATGTTACAGACTAAAATATCTGTCTAAAACGGCATGCAGTGAGGCTAACAGGTGGAGCTTTGAAACACAGAGAGGACACAAACAATTATATCAACAACCTTGCCTACATTGCACACCATAAGCATGCATACATTTTGTCAACAAATAGGGAGATAGAGAAAGAGAGGGAGAAGGGTGAGAAGATCCCGCAATACAAAAGAATACAAATACAAATAAACACGTTTTCTCAAAATACCAAACCACCAGAGGACAGAAACAGGACTGGCTACAGACGAGAAAAGAAAAACCGCACCAGAGTAAGCATCTTCTCAACACGTACAAAACAGAGAAAGACAGATGCAAGAGGAGAGAGAAACATCGGACAGTTACATTCAAGTCACATCAAAGGAGTATCTTTTTTTTAAGTGGCATATTTTGTCAGGCAGTTTTTTATCATATCGATGGCTGAATGAGCGGTGCAAACGAGTGACGTCCAACTGAAGTTCAACGCCGAGTGGGTCAACCGTCGCCTGGCGTGGCATCGACAGGACGGCGACGTATTGATTACGCATGACTTGGGCAGTTTGTTCGGGCAGTGGTCAATAAGCCATTTTTAGCGCAATCAATTGGCATTTACTTGATGATGATAAATATGTCTGTACTAGATGATGAGATGGAAAGGGTGATCTGAGTTCGGAGAACACCAGTCTGGAAAAGACTCCACACACTGATGAGGACGTGGAAAGGGACTGGCTGGGCAGTAATCTTAGCTTTCTATAACGGTCTTGGGCCAAACAAGATTCATTCATAAAGTAAAGGTGACGTGTGCTCGGTCCCCGGGCATTGAAACTGTCAAGTTTCATCACACGAGGCTGGTCGTGGTCAGAACTTCACTACTAATAAAATATGTCATAGATCCCATGTTTAAAACAATTGAAACTAAAGCTAGAATACCTGAGAATTTCAAAAGAAACAAGACATGCAGTAAATAAATAACAATGCCCTCGTCCAAGTCTACTACTAGCAACACTATTCTTTGGTTTGATTGGATAACTTCTTCTGGTAGATGATGAGTCTGAATGCTGCTGATGACTGGTGAAGTGTTGGTGGTGTCTATCAGCTCAAGGGTCACATTGTTGGAACAGAGGCTGGACGGCAGTTCACAAGTACACTAGAATCACAGGAAGTTCAATAAATATGGTCTATATGTGACCTTACCACACGGTGCCATTTCAGCATTGAGAGCTAAGGGCTGATGTTACGCTAGATTCCCCTAAACCACGGGAAGCCATAGATTCAGAATCGTTTTTTTTAACACTATCCTGACAAAAAGGATGACACTGTGGCAATAGCAATAGTGTTTCAGAAAGATTAACAGGCCTACAGCTATAGAAGTGTGCATGTGGATCACAAGTAACATTTTCTAGCAAGATTCATCACAAGAAGAGTTTTTTTTGTTGTTGTTTTTTTTTTTACTTCAAAATGGATTACTGCTAATAGCACATCTACTCTCTCCCTTCAACTTCATGGGGGATTTTTTTCTCTGTACATGGCAGGCAAGATAGCTATCAACATTAACTTGGTCATGTGTTGCAACTATTTTCAGAATCTAAGTTTAGGTTGCCCATCGTGGCGTAGTTTTAAGATAGGCATCCACTGAAATGTTATCGGCACAGATTCAATGGAATGTCTTAAATATTTGGAATGTTTCAACGAGACACCGTGGAGGGAAGGATCAAGAACAAAACAGGGCAAATGGAAAGGAATTGGGTTTCACCCTCGTCTTGACCACCAGTAATTTACCTGCAACACAGAGCGTCGGACCCTGGGGAATAGAGGAGTATTTTTTGTTGTTGTGCTGCTTGTACAAAAAACGGGGCGAGTTTTAAAAGTCCTTCATCATTTTAGCACGTTCTCTCTTTGAACAACCACAGTTGGATTCGCCTTCAGAGCGGTTTTTGAACACAAATCGGGACTGCGCTCGTCATCCTGTGAGGTGTGACTGAACATTTTACGACATGAAACAAATCATCCCACCTTCCCCCTTTTCTCTGAACGTTTTTTTAATCAAACATCTCTGACCTACAAAGGCGTCACTGTTACCACGGAGACAACGCTGCGTCTTGAACATTGACTAACACGCTAAAGAATAAGTTAAAACACACAACAATGAAGATTGTCTGTTATTGCTGATTCAGGACTGTGGTCCCTTCAGTTAACCAACGGACACAGGACAACTTCATTTCGAACAATATATTGCACCATTGTCACTGTCTGTTCACATATAGTGTGTTCACAACATCGTTGTGTTTGTGAAAAGAAAACAAAGGAATATATTCTTTCTTACAAAAATGAATGGAAACACAAAACTGTCTACATCCAAATGAATCAGCCTGGTCTAAATAGCGAAAGCAGAGAACGATGCCTGCCACAGGACATAGTAACTTATCCATACCACATACATGTATAGCAAGGGAGTCATGATGGGAATTTTGTCTGCGACATGGAGAGCATGGAAGAACAGTTGGGACACAGAGTCACATTTCGCTTGCTGCACACTAATGAAATAAAATGGGAAACCAGTTATTGCCTCAAATATCAATGTATTTCGCTTCATCGTAACAAATGAAATGGTATCCATAGTTGTACTGTACTTCACAAAAGTTTACCGCATGCTTGAAAAAAAACAAAAAAAAAGTCTCATCTCAAATGACGGATGCCTTAACGTTCTGCTTTACAACTGTTGCTTCGACTCACCAGCGCTCATGTTACACATTCACAGTAAACCAATGAGGGACAGTTAATGGGGTGAATCCTCACCATGGAGAACCAATAAAAATGCAAGTATTTATATACACTAAATGTATCAAATATTAGCAAGAACATAACAGGAAAGTTCAATCAAATTTTGATATGATTTGGATAATTTCTTAAAAGTTAAAAATATGGCTTATACTCTTCGTCATCTTGTTATATGTTATATTTTCTTTTACTCACATATAGTTCTTTTTTCAGTTTTAACCCGAGGCTATTTACAAACTAAAAGGGTGGATGATGTTTGATATCTGCTCTTATTCTAAGACCTGGACATTTTGAAAGCATGGCCTCAGATTTGTCTTGAAGTTAAGGTATTGGATCTATGCAGGTGTTATACAACTTAGTGAAATAAGGTCATAGGTCACTCTGCCCGAACTAACAAAGTATGTACCACCGTCATAGATCAGATAGTTTAAGTCAAGGACAAAGTCGTGGCACGCTGCTCAATTCCAGGACACTTAGAAGTTGGGGTTGGGGGGGTGTAGAGAGGGGTGGCTGCAGGTTGGGGTGGATGGCATTAGTTGTTGTAAGAAGTTAACAATCATATTTCACCCAAAACACTGTTACTTTTTATTGAACATATCCATGAGCGGGCCCGGGAGGAATTTCATGACCGTGTCCACGATGCTCTCCTCCTCCTCCTCCTCGTCGCCACAACCGGTCGGGACGGCCTTTTTGGGACGGGTGAGGCTGCCCTCGGAGGCCTGCTCCATAGCAGCCGCTGCCTCGGCTTCCTTCTCCTCCTTCTTTTTGATGCCATACTGGGAACATAAAGTAACACGAGAAAGAGAAAGAGAAAGAGAAAGAGAAAGAGGCAGCTGTTTTAGAGAATTTTCTAACAGCTAACAAAAACAAAACAAAACAAAACGCACTGGAAACTGATAGAAATCAAATAAAACAAAGCAGTTCTTCAAAGGTTTTAGAGACCTTCCTCATACTGTGAACAAACTACTGCACAGTGTGTCTTTGCATTTGGAAGTGGCATTGTGTGTGTGTGTGTGTGTGCATCTATTTGATCCAAGCTTGCACATTGATGCTTTTGAACGTGTTTGTGTGTTTACGGGTGTGTGTGTTGTGCACGTGTGTGAACATTGGGTTGATGCTGTAACTGCTGCCGGCTCTAATTTGGCCTGCCAAGATAATGTATATACCAATTACTTGGCAGCGGCGCTCAGCAGGTCTCCTCCACAACGCCAACAATTAGCTCAATAAAACACAGAGAGTATTTTGTTAAGGAGAAAGAAACATTAGGCTGAACATCAACGCGGGCAAATCTGTTTCAGCAGCTGCTTGATTTTCAGTAACCTGAACAATTTCACTCCCTTGAACGCTTTAATGTCAGAAATGAAGTTGAAACACTGGCTCAATTTGATGTGACACCAACTTGTTTTGTTCTCCTCAGTGAGATTATTGTTCAAACAAACGTTCTGCTTGTTGTTAAGTTGTCAGTCGGTTGATGCTGCAGACAGAAATTTACCGCAAAATGTTCAAAACCCACATAAAATATGAATTATTAACCCAATAATGCTAAAACTTTGGTTCCGTTATCTAATCTGAAGGTTTTAAGCAACATAACAGGTGGATACCGGTTGATATCGGCTCTGATTCTAAGACACTTTGAAAACATGGCATCTTCTTAGCTTTGGTTCTGGATGTTTGCCAACATTACCTACATTACCTATATTGTTCATGTCTGGTTGTAGTTGCAGCAGTTTTAATACCCCTGGACAGCGAGGAAAGGGTTGCAGAGCCACGGGAGGGTCGATAATCTGCCTGCCTGGCTGAGTGATGGTTGATCTTGAGGCAGGGATGTGGAAAATGAGCCGGACTCTCCCGTGACCCCTTTACTGCTCTCCCAAGCACAAATGAATGTGATTCTGGGGCAGTAAATGTCTCAAAAGGAAGATGGCTACTGTCCATTTCAGCTGCTGAGGATGTGCATAGGAGCAGTGTGTGTTTACGTGTTTGGCTACTGCACATCGAGTTGAGCAGTAGCGGTGCAGAGACAACAACCAAAAACTGGAAAAGCATACAAACACAGCACCTTTTCATCTTCCTGTCTATGTCAATGTAACTTTGTTTGCCATTCATTAAAACAATACTATCTGCTGTCACAACTAAATCTTTTTGTAAAGCTTTGATATTTCTGAGCAATGCCTCCGAGGGATGGATGAGCCTTCTCCGCTCGGCTCTCAAAAGAGCATTTCAGAGATTTGAACATGAATACACAACACGGAGCTGAGACTGTCTGAGTCGTTTGTAAGGGAAGCCTTGGTATCAAGGCCAATGCACCGACGAAGATCGGCGACTTGTGGGTACGGGCGTGATGGTTTCAGGGTACTTTAAGTCCAGCGCTGCATATGAGGCATTCATCCTGCAGCAAATGAGACCCATTGGGTTTCTCCTCGGCTAACTTCCTTATTCCCCCATCAGCTAAAGAGATGCTACTTCCTGATCCCCCGTCTTAACACTGTCTTATTTCCCTCTAGTATAAATGAACAGCATCAAATGGAAAATCATTAGCGGAAGACAGCGCACAGTTTATATCTAATCCTGAAACTATTCTTTAATCCCATGATATAAATCTGCTTTTACACAAGAAATGTTCATGTGCAAAATGTGCCACGGGCCATATGAACATATTTTATTAATGTTTATTATTAAGACACATTTTTCTTTACACATTTGTTTTTAGCCAGTCAACTTTAATATATACCTTCCTGTAGAAAGGAGACAAATAATCACTATTACACATTCATCCACTGACCAGCAGTCAACTAGACTTACAGTACCAGTCAAACGTTTGGACACGCCTGTTTCTCATGATCTTAAAGACATTTTGATCTAAAGGCTTGATGCTCAAATGCTTGAAATTAGTTCTTTAGACAAATATAAATAGTGAAGCTGATCCTAAGTATGAATTTCTTTTCAAAACTGAAATTTTAATTCAAAAAAAAGTTTTTTTGAAACAAGTAGTTTTCATTTAGAACCTGAAATATGAAATGTAGAGGTGGAGAATGTTGAACCACAATGATTGAATCATCATTTTAAGGCTCACATAGTGATTGTGGCCTTTAAAAGTTCATCTGTGGAATTTCTTTGCTGGTTGATGCCAAAGGGAGGCGACTTTGAAGAATCTAAAATATAAGATAGTTTTCATTCCTTTTGTGTTATTTCATAGTTTTGATGGCTTTACTATTAATCTAAAATGTGGAAAATAGTAAAAATAAAGAAAAACCCTTCTGTGAGTAAGTGTGTTCAAACTGTTGACTGGTAGTGTAGATGTTTCTACAATGTTTGGGTAAGTTGTAGGAAATAAGACCAGTTGCCATATGTCAAACTTTGCCCTGGAGACTCACTGAGCAGTTGGCAAGCCCTCGACACACAGCTTTGATAAGTGGAATGGAAAGTGTTAGTTCAGTGCCTGCGAAATGTTTGCTGTGAGTTTCTTCGGTACTTTGTGACAGAAAAACACCGGTGTGATTGGTCGATGGATATCGCCTCCTCACTGTTTTATCTCGTCTAGCTCGCTTGTGTTTGTTCTTTGCTCTCCCTCTCGATCTCGTCGTCTTCCTCTCCTCGCTATCTCTCCCACTCACTCTCTCACTCAGGCTTGTGCTACAGTAACAAAGGCCTGTGTCAGTTGGAGTGAAGACAGTTACGCTTAGTCAGCCCCTCTCCGGCTTCTATAATCAAACACTTCCCGAAGATTCGCTGTCATATCGCTCGCTCTCCCTCCTCTCCCCCGTTCACAACTGTTCCAAAACAAGTATCCTCAGGACTCGGTGGAGCGCGGTGCTGATCCGCCGATTCCAGAGAAAGTTTTACTACACATGAAAAAGTGTTTAACTCAACCCGAAAGCCTTCAAAGACGTTTTATGTGTCTTAGCAATGTCAAGAATAATGCGCCAATGTGAGGAACAGACACTTTGATACCATCAATTAACATTTTATTCCAGATGAATTAAATATCTGGTATTGATTTATCAAGAACGAGGAAGGGGGAGTAAGACCTGCACTAGGCAGCTTCCCATGTTGGCGGCTCCAAATGGCAGAAATCCTGTAATGTGACGTGAGCAATCTGCACGTTTACCAACCCAGCCGGTCTGTGGTGCTTCATACCAAAGGAAACCAAAGGGAAGAGAGAGGAAGAGAGAGGAAAAGGTCTAACGTTGGTGAGTCCGGCTTTCTCTGGAGTTCTTAAGTTTTGATTTGCCACTTCCTGTGGGCGGAGAAGATTTCCAGTGTCCATTCATGACACCAGAATTTCATTTGGGCATGAAGGGCAAATGTAGGGGTCTCAGTTAGTGGAGATGGGACGCTCTTCTTTGTTGAGTGATTTACGCAGATATAAAGAGTGTATTTTGATTCAAAGGTCAGTAGGCAGCCTACTGGTACAAATTCCCAGATCAGCTGGGAAAACGTGGTTGGGGAAAGTGTCCTTGAGCAAGGCACAAAATCAACTCCTATCGGCTCCAGTGGAGCCGGTCAGTGGCCACCAGTCGAAGACTGTTTGTACTGAGCAGCTCCCACATGTCAGTGTGTGTAACTGCAGATGTGGAACGTGGCGTTGCTGGATGCATGACATTCATGGATAAATATAGATAGACATGAGACCAGCTGAATGTGTTTTCGCTGCATGTTGTGAAGTTTATAAAAGATCTCTGGTTCTAATCCCACCACCCCAGTTGCAGTGGAAGTACTGGGCAGCTCATGGCAGGTCTTAGGGAATGTCTAAACGTAGCCTACTACACAAGGGAGTAAGTTTTCTCTCTCGGCATGATGGGTATTTTTACCTTATCCCTGATGCCCTGTCGGATGTTTTCTCTCTCTGCTTCCATTTTTGCGTATTTCGCCTTCCTCTCCTCCTCCTGTTGCCTCAGCGCCTCTTGCCTTTCTTCCTCTTTTTTCTCCGCATCGGGATCCTTCTCCTCCTCCCCACCGAGCATCTTGCCCATGTCTTTGGTGGCCCCTGTTTTTGTGAGAGAGACAGAAAAGGGGAGAAGTGAAACAGATGTCACGCAGAGACCAAGGCGAATCAAAATAATTGCACATAATGGATCTGCGATCAGCTGTTGCTGAGGATTTGATGCGCACAGTGGAAGATTTGCTCAATTCACATGACGCCGCTTTGAATTTCAATCGTTTTTCAGGGCAGCGCAAAGAGCGGCCCTTATCTGCCCTTGACTGAACAAGACAAAAGCATCTGACATCACAGGAACAAGAGGTGAACGCCATGAACGAGAGTCCGAGATAAAAAGGACGCTGCGATAAATGATTACCAATCCTCTTGATTACTTTTGTGCTGCTCACTTTGGGCTTCACCATCTCTGACAGGACTTTACATGCACATTCAAAGCATCCAAATGGACGCGGGTCGAGACCTGAGAACAAAAGGCTTTGGCTCTTATTGTGATTGCCATTATTAAGAGATAACAGGATCCATCCTGCTATTGATCTCAGCTCCCGTCTGTGCTTGTTAAGAGATCAAGCACCCAGTAAATAGATATTTCTTATTATACCTTACAATTGTTCCAGCTGTTTTCTAGACGCTGTGGCTCTGACCCTTACATTCCCTGGTCACTTGTAACAATGCTGATGTAGGAATGAAAGCTTTTTCGACATTCACTGTAATTTGCTCTGGATCAGTGACTCAAATGTAAATGTTAATTTACTTCCTAGTCAGTGATGCCTGAATGACGTGGGTGGAGACAACTGACTTCCTCTCTTAAGGTAGACTGGG
>OOFE01002795.1:15662-33335 GCA_900323365.1 Monocentris japonica | reverse complement strand
TGTGCTGTCCTCTGACCTGGAAAAGTGCATGTGTGTGGGGTGATGTGTGTGTATCTAGTCAGAGGTATGCGAAGAAACAAATTCATTGCATGCATATGTGTGTTAGTGCCAAATAAAGTTGATTCATCAACTGTCTTTCTTTCTTTCTTGTAATTTCCTAGGGGTGGCTCTTTACCATTTTGTTTCTCCTCTCACCCTTCATTCCTGTTTTCATTTTTAGTGTCAGCCTGACTGTCCCTTTTATTGGTTGTATGTTCACCTCTCCCTCCACCTGTATAGCATCTTCCTCTTGGCTGCCTTTATCTGCAACCAGAGGCATCTGGCCTATTCTGAATGGATTTTTGTCTCCAGGGTATGGTGGGGGGTCAGTGGGCCATTGTATCAAATTAAACTTTGGTCCCATTGCTATGTCACTAGGTTTTTCCTTTCTTTTCAGTTTCCTTTTTCCCAGCCTCCTCACTCACTATTTCTCTCAATTTCCTTATTGATTGTGGCTAGGTGGTGCCCTCATGCGCAAACCAGCTCTGCACGTCTCTTTCCTTATGTCTTTTGCCTACTCTCTTGTCACTTGTGTCAGAGGTCTTGTAATATTTGATACTGGCTTCCACCTCATCACAACAGACAATGTCAAAGGTGCCCTCCATTGGCCATTGTTGTCCTGTAGCTGTTCTTTTATTCCACTTTCTCATGCATTCTAGAATTTGTTTTTTATGATCTGGGTGTCTTTTAATGATCAGTTTCACTGGAGTGGCAACGTCCTCTTTTGTGTCATTTTTCCTGCTAATGCTCCCATGTATCCTTGCCTTGCACAATTCGGGTCTGATTTAGGGATTTCTGGCACTTCGTCTGATTCCCTAGTTCTGATCAGTACAATTATTTTTTTCAGCAGTGATGGCAGTTTTATACTTGCCACCTCTTCTCCAATTTATTTCTAAGTTTACCTGTTCTTCCCCTGCTTCTGCTATTCTACAGATGTCTTCCCACTTACCTGTCTCCTACCTAACCCTTTGAGGGACAATACTAATGCACAATCGGGGGTTAATCAATGGTCTCCTTTCTCCTTCTATGGCAAAACCTTCTGGTATCCCAAAAAATGAATTGAGTGGGAGGGTTGCCGTTCCTTCTGGGTCACGACAAAGTTGGTCTAATATTGTTGCTATTGTAAGGGGTCTTCACAGCTGTTGCAAATAATGTTCCCAAATATTGTTAGGACACTCCCTTTGCACCTGCCTCAGATTTATCCACTTTGTGATGTTCCACAGTTTGAACTGTATCACTTGCTCGTCTTGACATTGCTCTCTTCCTTCTGAATCTATGTAAGTTCTTTCTAACCAGAAGTGTGTTCTTATCCCTTGGGTTTCTCTGTCATCAATTTAAGATCACACATTAGCCATATTGTTACCACCCATAATAGCACAAACATTACTGCAGAAAAGCACAAAACTTTACTTTCCAATTCCTGATTGCTTCAATGTCTGTATGGCTTCCTCCGCAACTTCTGTTCTTTTGGTGACAGATGATAAAATAGCTTTTTCTTCTTACAGTGTGGGCATTCAGTCCCCTCTATCAGTGCTACGCACCACTTCTAAGAGCTCTTATGCATTCTTTGGCTTTTACAGGGCTGACCCTCTACTTCTCTACCATATGATACACACCATTTATATGAATTTTCTTTCAACGGTTTGAACGATGTTGATGGTATTTCCGGTGTAGCAAAGGCAAATCTCTTAGGGTAGTGTAATGGAATATTAAATATCTCCTGGTGTCATTGGGTCTGTCTGGGAAACTAGAATGCTGATGATGCATAGGAAAGGTACAAACTTCATGTACGTAGGTACGTCCTTCTAAAGTCAATATGAACTCTCTAATGTATACATGTCTTATACCTCTTATCCAGTGTCATCCTAGTTTAGTTAAACAACCATGTTATCCATTACAGTACATTTATGTAACTCTCTGGTATAAATGTACCTCATAAGCACAGTTACACTGTCATATGAATACATGACCAGTGTCTCTCCTATTCTGCAGAATAAATATCAGCTGACGGAATAACCAGTGTGTCTAAGTTACTGTTACTCTTTGCTTACAGGAATCCACAACAATACACAACAAACACACATCATTTTGTCCATGTTAATTAAATAGCTCTTAAAGGCTGTGATTTACACTCGAGTCGGGAATTTTAAGGGTGCACTGATTAGGTTTTTCACGTCCAATTCTGATAAACTGATTTTGTAACAGTGTGATCATCTGATCAACAAACCAATCAGAAATTGAAATGATGCATTTTAGATGGACTTTCAACGATGGCATGTAAAAGTACACAGTAAGCATAAATAGTATAATGTCAATCTAGCAGTGTATTTAGAAGATTTTTCTTAAGACTGCATGACTTTGTAGTTATTTTGCTTGGTGAAAATCATTTTCATTCTGTCCAATACATTAAACAGTTTCTAACCATACAGGCGTGCAACGTCAGAAAGGAATATATGTGAGTTGTCATGGTTTATTAACAATTGAAAATAAGTGAATAAATGCATCCCTAGGGACTATCAGTCCTGTACAAGTTAGGATTCAGACCTCACACTTTGGTATGAAACACTTCTCAGGCAGTTTCAAGCGTGGGGTTTTCTCAAAGTGTCCCAAGATATTCCAAGATATGCCTATTCAGACTTTTTCCTTTCTGGATATATCGCATCTATTCTAAGAGGAAGTGGAACATGTCTGGCAAACTTAGCAGTATTTTGAATCTAAAACTAGTAGCAAATATGCATTTGGTTGATTTACAAAATTAAGAACTCAGATAATAAATCTTTCATTCAGTTGATATTAATAAGACAAAAAATATGTTATGAATATGAATTTTATTATGGTTTAGATCTAAGTCAAAATCAACTGATTACTACAAATAATAAATGATAGTAGTCTAAGGCTATCAATTCACTGTCCATCATCCTGACAGACACCAGTGTTAAATAAGAGGGACAGTTTTTTTTACCCACTATGAAGCACTCAGGTAAGGTATAGCCTAATAGTGTCTCAGTCAAAAAGCTGGCTCTTACTAATTTCATGCACTGAAATATAGTCATGCCTGTGAAAATTCTCAATTAATTTTAACGATTGACATGTGGACTGTAAAACATTTGCTATTAGCCACATACTGTCACATAGGTTTATGACTGTATACTAGAATTTTGAAAGATGACACTGCTATTATTATAAGTGTTATTATTATCATCATCATCCTCTATACAAAGTTCCCATGAAGGCTTGTTTTATGTAAGGTACCTGGGCTATGTTGGCCTGGGAGGCCAAGCGGATCATGATGTCCAGTTTCTCTAGTTTCACATAGATAGGGTCATTGTACTTGACAAAGAAGACCTTGATCTCCTGCTTCAGGATCTCAGGCCTACACAAAAGGGACACATAATATATTAGACTGTGGACTTGATCCAAAGGAAACAATTCAAGGTCTCATATTATAGCAATTCAAATTTCCCTCCATTTACATACATAGATGA
The DNA here is from genome assembly GCA_900323365.1 of Monocentris japonica. Classification (NCBI taxonomy): domain Eukaryota; kingdom Metazoa; phylum Chordata; class Actinopteri; order Trachichthyiformes; family Monocentridae; genus Monocentris; species Monocentris japonica. The sequence goes on along the minus strand of OOFE01002795.1, from coordinate 29,811 downwards.
TCAAAGATGTTCAATGAACACATTGTTAAAATGTGATTTTGTTTGAGTGGTTCAATTTGAGATTATTACATTGTTTTTAAAATCCTCCCTCTATTCCAGGCAGTTTCAGAGTAACTCAAGTAAACTTATTACAACTGGACTTGATTGGCTCCCTTCACTAAAGAATTCCTGAAATCCTTCTCATCAAGCCAGGTTTACCTCATTTGAATTAGAGGAGCTGGTGTTGTTGACCAATGAGGATCCAGCATTGTGACTATTCTGCCTGTGAGAACTTAAGTCTTCAAATTCATTCAATTTAACTAATTCAATCAACTTTTAACTATATTAGCAAAACATCATGAACATTATTCTTATCCTCAGCCATAGAAAACAAAATCACAAAAACTGAATGAGACTTTTAACAAAATGAACACAGAATTCTGCTCATGTAGTGATCGCAATCAAGAGATGGATGCTGCATGGCATCTCCAGGGCAGCTGCATTGCATACTTGTGTAATGCTTGTGTTACAACATACAATATCAAGCAAACCCTATTGCAGTTAAAAATACAGTTGTGAAAAAGTGTGTGAACCCTTGGGAATTAGCTGGATTCCCGTGGTAACTGCTCTTTAAGTATGGTCCAACCATCTAAGTCATAATATTAGATAAACAATCTAAATAAACAAATAACACAGGTCTCTGCCATTCCAAATTGTGAATTTTCATCAGTTTCATCAGACATTCTGTTCTGATCTAATTCTGTTAAGGGTCTTTGTTATGGTGTGTGAATCAACTTCCGTTACATTTCAGATAACGCACAGTTACCCTGATATTCTCCTGTACAATTTCCTCATACAATTTGGAATTCATTCAACTCTCAGGGATTGTGAGCTATCCAAGCCCCAGGCTGTGATGCTCTCTATATAATCCTTCACAGTTGGGATGAGGTTCTGGTGTTTTCCCTTCAGCATTGGGTCTTTTTCAACTTTTGTCGACAGAACATTGTTCAAGTAGTGTTGTAGAAGCTTTGGTAAAAACTTATTTGGAGAGAAGTGGTTTCGTTTGTGGTATCCTTCAATGAACATCACTCCTGTTCAGTGCTTTTCTTATTGTGGTCTCATGAACACAGACGTTTACAAATGCAAGAGATGCCTGCTAAAATTTAGTTTAGTTCAAGAGTTCTTTGGCACATCTTTGAATATTGTATAGTGTGTTCTTGCAGTGCTCTTTTCACAATGGAGAGTAGCAACAGTGCTGAATTTCTTCCATTTGTGCACTTTGTCTCACTATCGATTGATGGACGGCCAATCCTTCAGAAGTGCATTTGTAGCCCTTTCCAGCCATATGAGCTTCAACATCTTTCTCTGAGGTCCTCTGAAATCTTTTTTGATCAGGGCATGTTTCACATCAACAGATCTGAAGAGCAACCTCTGTTGGTAAACCAACTTTCTGGGGTTTTTAAGTGAGGGGACCTCTATCAAACACCGGAATGTCATCTCATTGGTTGGAACACCTGACTGCAATTACCCCAATTCATAGAAGTAATTATCTGAGACGTTGACATACATTTTCCAGCCTAGACTGTGAATGCTTAAATAATGTCTTCAATAAAGTGGACTTGTATTTGTGTTATTTGTTTATTCATATTGTGAATTGTGATTTATCTATTATGATTTAGATGACGATCAGACCACATTTAAGGGCAATGAATGCAGGAATCTAGGCAATTGTAAAGGATTAACAAACCTTTCTCACAACTGTATGACCCAGCTCATGTTTTTGGTGTGACCACAGACCTTTTCTGGACAATGAGGTTGATGTTCCTAAGGGCCACATACTGGACCTCAGGTTCTCCAGAGAGCAAGGTGACCAGTGGTGGGGACAGCTTCTTCAGCAGGGTGTTGTAGTAGTCAGAGTCCTTAGGCAGCAGCTCCAAGAACTTCATCAACACCTTGACAGCTGAAAGCACCACTGCCGAGTTGGCGTGGGACAGCCGGGGGGTGACACGCTCACATATGCTTGGAAGATGAGTACAAAGGCGGAGAATCAGAAAAGGAAATAGAGAGTAACTTTAACCTGAATCAAGCTTGAGAATGAAAGGGCTATGCAAAACTAGCCATTTCAGCGACTACCACCATAATGGTCTGTCTGATATCTTGGTCATTTAGACGCATCAAACCAGTCTGACCATGTACAACACAACATGAGAGGAGTGCTGTAGTAAGTGAATACTACAGAATTACATAAAAACAGACTCACTTGAGGTACTAGTTGAATCAGGTTTTTTCACAGTGATGGCGATCAACAAATGTAAAAATCAGGTAAAGGAGCATAAAAAAACCCCACTATACAGCTGGTACTAGCGGCTGTCATTGTATTTGTCTTGTAGTGTGACTTCTGCCTTCTTCAAAGTATGAACAGGAGCAGTGAAAATATTCAGCGTATTCAGCACATGCAAATTTCTTCTCATGGTCATTTGCTGCTTTTCAAGGTGTCTTTATGAAGACACAGTTGCATTAAATACTTCTAAACAGAGTTTGGTGGACTGATAGCTACCTTTGGGCCTCTCGCTCATCCTTTGGGTTGTAGTTGGACAGGCAGTCCAGAATGAAGATCTGCCCCCACTCTGTGCACTCATTGAGGGCCGTCAGCAGTTTGTTGATATTCTGGGGATTGAGGTCTAGAAGGTTGCTGTTGGGATGAGACTCACTAATCTCTGACAGGGCTGCCACTGCATTGGCCACAACCTAGAGGATGAAGGTATTCTTTGATGAGAACTTTAACACAGAATTTCAAAAAAATGAAACATAGAAATTGATTCTTTGATGCGTCAGTTTTTTTTTGTGTCCAATTCAGAATTGATTCTTCATTTTATTTTACAGCAACACAACAATCATAGATCTGAAACGGCATTTCCCATACCATGATAATATTTGGGCTAGATTAATTTACAGCCCACCAAGTAAATTTTTGTTTTGGATTAATTTCGGGTGCAGTAATACATGAAGCTGGTGATTCTCGGCAATGTAGTTTTCCAACAATCAAGATGCAGAGTGCCGAAAGCATGTTAATGAACTACAATGACCATAATTCATTGCACCTATACTTACAGATAAGTATATCTGTACTCCTAGTTATGGGGTATCTGTGCAAAACTTCCGTTACATTTCAGATAACGCACAGTTACCCTGATATTCTCCTGTACAATTTCCTCATACAATTTGGAATTCATTCAACTCTCAGGGATTGTGAGCTATCCAAGCCCCAGGCTGTGATGCAAATACAAATACGAAATTATGAATGGGCAGTAGAAGAAAAAGGACACCAGGAAATTCATTGTTAAGGGACATGAAGTCCAATTGTGTTTATTAAAGCAAATAGGAATTCCTCACCATGCAAATAGTCATTCCATGGTGAGGAAAATAATAACCTCTAATAACTGGATTTAAGAACTTTTAAAAAGGACTTTGTAAGACTTTAATGAACCTATTAAATTCCACACCTGTTACTTAAAACTGATTTGTTAGCTCAATCTAGTTAAATAAAACATCAAAACAGCAAGAAATATTTTCACTCATAGACTACCCACTGTCGTTGCAATACGATGTGAGAGATTGCCGCTTGGTGCTACCTCAGAACAAACTATGGGGGTAGTGTGCAGGTATTTTTATATGAATGTATAGCTATGTTCAATGTTCACAATAATTGAACTGTTACTTTTATCTTAATTAGACACTACTCAATGAACCAAAGAAAACAAAGAGATATATACAATTATTTTCTCAAGTGCCACAAATCAATTTGATAGTGCAGTGGTATATAGGAGTTAAGTGTCTGATGACTGACTTAACTTTCTTGCTGAAATACTGATGTTGAAATATTGATTAAATGATGGTTAAAGTTCTTCAAGAAACATTAATTTTATAGTTTATACAACATCTCGTTGCCATTTTATTAGTGCGGCAATCCTGTTGTATTTTATTATTGTAGTCTAATTTTATTTTTGTTCTATTTCTGATATTCATTAAGATGTTTTCAATATACTTTAGCACTGTTCCACTGTGCAGTATACACTATATGGCCAAAGGTATGCGGCCACCCCTTCTAATTAGTGGATTGAGCCATTTCAGTCACACCCACCCATTGCTGACGTGTATAAAATTAAGCACACAGCCATGCAATCTCCACAGGCAAACATTGGCAGTAGAATGGGTCGTACTGAAGAGCTCAGTGACTTTCAACGTAGCACTGTCATAGGACGCCACCTTTCCAACAAGTCAGCTGTTTTAATTTCTGCCCTGCTAGAGCTGCCCTGGTCAACTGGAAGAGGTGTTATTGTGAAGTGGAAACGTCTAGGAGCAACAACAGCTCAGCCGCAAAGTGGGAGCCCACACAAGCTCACGGAACAAGACTGTTGAGTGCTGAAGTGCGTAGCGTGTAAAATTTGTCTGTCCTCTGTTGCAACAGTCACTACTGAGTTCCAAACTGCCTCTGGAAGCAACGTCAGCACAAGAACTGTTCTTTAGGAGCTTTAAGAAATGGGTTTCCATAGAAGAGCAGCTGCACACAAGCCTAAGATCACCATGTGCAATGCCAAGCATCGGCTGGAGTGGTGTCAAGCTCACCGTTATTGAACTCTGGGGCAGTGGAAGCACGTTCTCTGGAACGATGAATCACGATTCACCATCTGGCAGTCCGACGGACGGATTTGGGTTTGGCGAATACCAAGAAAATGCTACCCGCCTGTTTGGTGGAAGAGTAATAATGGTCTGAGGCTGTCTTTCATGGTTCGGGCTAGGCCCCTTAGTTCCAGTGAAGGGAAATCTTAATGCTATAGCACACAGTGACAGTCTAGATGATTCTGTGCTTCCAACTTAGTGGCAACAGTTTGGGGAAGGCCCTTTCCTGTTTCAACATGCATAAAGCAAGGTCCAAACAGAAATGGTTTGTTGAGATCGGTGTGGAAGACTTTGATTAGCCTGCACAGAGCCCTGACCACAACCCCATCTAACACCTCTGGGATGAATTGGAACACTGACTGCAAGCCAGGCCCAATCGCGCAATATCAGTGTCTGATCTCACTAATACTATTGTGGCTGAATGGAAGGAAGTTCCCGCAGCAATGTTCCAACATCTAGTGTAAAGCTTTCCCCGATGAGTGGAGGCTGTTACAGCAGCAAAAGGGGGACCAACTCCATATTAATGCCTATGATTTTGGAATGAGATGTTCAACAAGCAGGTATCAAGCTAAAATCACCAACAATTTATTGGGGGCGGCAGGTTAGAGAGACCGACCCATCACCGGAGGGTCGCTGGCTCGATCCCCGGCACCACCAGGAGGGTGTATAGGGTGTATATAGCAAGGCACCCAACCCCCAACTGCTCCAGGCGCGCTGTCCAATAGCTGACGCTATCGGATTGCAATAACATGAGCTCCATTGCAATAACATGAGCTCCATTCATCCTCATTGTTCTCTTATTGTTCTCTTAAATTACGGTGTTCAAATGCTTTCATAGCCAAGATTTTGAGTGGCATGTGAAAACGCCTGTTAACACACTGAAAACACTGGACACATGGAAGCCATGAGCCTAGTGCATACCATGGGGTTGGAGTCAGCAATGAGGTCCCTTAGGGAGTCCAGGAAGCCCTGGTCCTCCACCATCTGGGCATTGATGTCATGAAGCTTGGCCACGCAAACAGCGGCCGTCTTCCTCACATAGGGGTCCTCATCCTTCAGACACTTCCTCAGTGGCTCGCACAGGTACTCTGTGATCTTGTCCACTCGGATGCAGCCCATGGTGCGAACAGCCAGAGCCCGGATCAAAGGGTTGGGGTCCTCACAGTCCTGGGAGCCAGGAGAGGGATAGAGTAATCACAACAGGTTTCAATCACATTTTTTCTGAAGCAACTTTCCGTAACATGGAGCACTTCTAAAGCCAGAAAATTGTATTAGTCCCTGTTTTTTGAATGTTGTGTTTAAAATTAAAACTTAAGGGGTAAACAGCCTAGTTTCCACTAAAGTTGGGCTTGCAGTGGTAACAAAAACACAAATGTGTGAAATATATGATATTCCCTGATATCCATATCCATAATATTCCAAAACGTCCATGGCAAGTGGGAATCTTGTATAGGGAAACTATGGGTGCCAATGGCCATAGTGGTATCATAAGTACTGAAAAAGTAAAATCAGAATCCAGGTTCATGGAGGAGCCTTGCCTTAACAAAGCTGTTGACAGCCATGATGGCCATGTCAGGCTGGCTCTTGGCATAGTTCATCAAGTAGAGGTACACCAGCTTCTTCAGCTCCAGGTTGTCAGTCTGCATGCAGTTCACCACATCTGGGAACAAAGAACTGAAAGCAAAACAATAGGACTCAGTCAGGATGGATGAGGCTTTTTCTTTAACCCCACGTTCACAACATGATCAACAAGTCATCAGAATGTCCATTCATTTCCTATAGAGCTGAGTGACCAGGGAAACTTGGCCATCAACAGCCAATCAGAATTCTTTGTTTCCCTACTAATTTGGTTTTGTTTCATGAACAATAGTTCCGCCTGGCAAGTGGAAAATAGTTGAGATGATTGCAGTCATTCAATCCAACAGCCATTCAGCCTAGTAAGGCGCTGGTATACTTCATGCGACGCGGACGATATACTCCAGTCGAAGCTTTGTGTGACAGGGGCAGAGAATGCAAAAAGACGTATTTGTAATGAATATTCTTCCACATTGCCTTACATTTGTTTGGATCATTGATACCCAATTTGGTGGCGATGTCTTGCCACAAGTTCAAAGCCATTTTGCTGTCTTTGTATTCTCTACTAGCCCTGTTGTAGAGATGCGGATATCCTCTCTGGAATTCAGTACAAGGGCTTCATTTCAGTTTTAGTACAAGGGGCTTCATTTCAACGGCCACATTTTTTTTCCTCAAGTGAGCCAGGGTACTTTTCAACTCTGACCGCAACGGAACATGACCAAAACAGCCAACCATGTGATATTTGGACCGATTGCAGACAGGAGAAGGGCTGCGTCACTAGATGACAAGGAGGAGACATGCACTGGAATGATGTGCCGGAACCCAAAGACAACTTTTTTTTGTCGCTTTGGGTGTCGATTGTCGCTTTCACCCAACTTTGCATGAAGTATAACGGCGCCTTTAGGCTGCAGTTAACATACATTACTATGGAATGATTTCTGTTCCAAAATACAGAATTATATAAGATAATGAATATAAACAAAAAGTTGAATAAGATAATACTACATTCAATAAATATGTATTACTATCTGAGTACAAAAAACAGAACAAATATATCATGCATCATTGATTCATGCTAAGGATGGTGGATACAGTCAGTGAGTATTTTTTTTAGACTATTGCCCTGATCTGGTGTTTATTACTAATCTCACCAACAATGTAGGCCACAGGTCTTTGTGTGTCAGTCATTGTTGCTAGAGGCAACAGTAGCTGTGTGTGTGTGTTTGCGTGTGTGTCTGACTATTAGCCAAGTAAGCTAGCTCTTAGCTGGTAGTTTGCACCTTAACCTTGCAGCTATCCTTAAATCTCATCTCATTCAGTCTGCAGTAACGTTAACTGTTAACTGCCAGCATTAAATACATTATGCATTAAATTCTGCTGAGTAGTTTACAGTCAATCGCCAGTCTGATTTTCGAGGGGGCTGATTATGTTGTTACCAAGAGAGCTCCATTAAGGGAGAAGCAATCTAAGCCTAATGACAGCCTCTTGTATCTTCAAGCTAACCAAATTCACATATACAAGACAGGTAACGTTACCTACATTACAATTATTACTTTTGAGAGCAGAGGAGGCTTGACAACACTAATATTAATGTAGCGCCTGTTATTTCTCACAGGCATGCAGATCACAAGTCTGCTATATTGTATCAGGCCCCCAAGGATTCCCTGATTCTGCGATCATGGAGTTTTTCACAGAAAACTGGATGGACCATGGAAAAATACACAGAACAACACAGAATCCTACAGAAAAAAAAGCCCATAATTACCTGTGATTGTGTGTCACTACCGCTAGGGGGGGTTATTTACTCCTAGTCTGCATCCCTAAAAAAAAAAAAAAAACTCACTTGCTAACGGTATCCACCATCCTTAGCATAAATCAATGATAGTGCTAAAAAAACAAAAAAAAGCCAGTGTTTATCATGATGTCATTTTATGTTCCCGCATCTGATTGGCTGATCCACTGCAAAGATTTTCACTGCGTAAGGATAGCCTACATCAACACCAGGCAGGATTCAGCCCAGCCTATTTGTGAATCCTTTCACCTAGACAGGTGAGACAAGTGTCAAAAATCCACAAGCAAATGCAAGCCAAGCCACACATGCAGTTAGATTAACAAAAGCAGATTCAAACATAAACAAAACACAAATAATAGTATTTGTTTGTGGATTGTGAAATATATTTGTTTCTTGTTTTTTTGTATTCAAAGATAGTAATACATATTTATTTAATGTAGTATTCTTTTATTAATTCCACTTTTTGTTTATGTTTATTCTATCTTATATATTTCTGATTGTGGAACAGAAATCATCCCATACCTTACCTGTCATTTAATTTCAATATACGTATGGGCCAGTCATGGCTTAGTGATTAATTAATCATCCTTGCCAGTTGTCAGTGCAGTGTGTCAAGTCCAGTCAAACTGAGTAGGAGCAATGTTTGTCATTGTACTCATGTTCATCTTATATCCAAGTATTAAGCAGTTTTACACATCTGTGATGGCTAAAAGGTGTTGTTACAAACACAGCAGTTTGGAGCATTTTGCAGAAATGTAAGGTTCACTTTCGTGTTCACAAGCTGCTTACTGCTGCACTGGCAGCACTAAAACAAAACCAAGTGTGGAGATAAACAGGTCAGTAATGAGCTATCTATCTGCTTGTGAAAAACACTACATTACTTTCAGTTGTTTTTTTTGTTGGGTGATTTGTAGATCAATCAGGCAATGCAGGCACCTTCACTGCCCGTATGTTTTGACCATCTCAAAACACAAACACAACGTCAGTATACTACAACACTGCCCCCCCTTCCATCCTTAACCACTGCATTGCTGCAATGAGAGCCTCTAGCACCACTCACAATTGGTCAGAATAGAGCGACCCATCCACTTGCAGTGTGAACGCAGGGGTAAGAGATAAGACATCATCATCAAGAACTAAATTAGATCCTATAATGGCATTCTCAAAAGCCTGAAGCCTGGAAAGAGCTGGAAAGTGATGACAAAACAAAGACATTTCTGTTCAAGTTTATGTCTGACTTTTCCGCTGTACCTGACGTCCTTGCCCACAGTCATGGCAGCAATGACCTTCTTAACAGCCTCCTTTCTTTTCTCCTTCTTCTCATTGTTCAGCTCTGCCTTCAGCTCAAAAATTTCCCCTGGAACAAGAGTCACATTGTGAGTGTTAGCAGCAACAGGTCCACTTTTTAGCTTTGCCATGAAGAGATATGGACATGAATTAGAGATTTGAGATTCAAGTCCACATTAATATCAAGCTGGGGTGGAATTTAAAGTCAAAGAAAGAGATATCCATCTTGTTAATCTACCACAATTTAAATGAAAAAAAAAAACACTTCTTGAAGAGCAAGACTATCTGCTCAACCTTGTGTGTTGCAGTACAGCGCATGGACCTTAAACTTATGAATATGCAAATCAATATTAAACTTACAGGAAGTAACCTTATCCCATAGGGCAAAGACAGTAATAAATTAAAAAGGAACAAAGGACAGTACTTCTGATTATTCAACTGATCCAGATCTACACTCAATTCCCCTAATTAATCCATGAGTGTCTAACCGATGAAAGATGGGACTTTGCATTCATTCAGAGCAAGAGTCTGCCCATTGATGCAAGTTGGTAAAACATTTTTTGATGAAGTGGGAACTGCAGATGTGCATTTTCAAATATGGTAATGTATTTTTGTTAAGAGGAATAATGTCTAACTTTCTACAACTCAATACCTGTGGGCAATTAATTATGACAGGCTAAATGGCAAGTGGCAACATGGGCTGGGTACATTCATTTCTGTACTATGTGAGGGGGAAAATGAACCAGACATAACTGCAAAATAAGGTAGACGCTTGCTGTGCATTATCACGCTTCTTAAACAGTTACTTACTAAAGTCATTAATCATTTGACTGCATCAGCTCACATTCTAATATTGTCCATTATTTTGTCCATTTTCAGTCCCGCCAGTGGACAAAATAATAGACAATATTAGAATGTGAGCTGTCCGACAGGCCAGTCAAATTTCCCTGTCTGGTGTCCAGTGGTCATGTCCTTCCCTACTCACCTTTTTTGTTTGTGGTGAAATATTTGGAGTCCGTCATGATTGTGGCCCTGTGGCGTCTGTGGAAGATAAATACAATGAATTAGCCCTGCAGAAAAGATGACCTTAATGAATCTTGTTATCAATTCATACTTTTTCCCTGTTTAAATGCAATGCACACATTTTTTAATTCACTATTAAATTGATTTTCACTAAAAAGAAGAGACCAAAAGTATGTCCATAGTCTAGTTTGTCCTCTGTCACTATGCTGCTATAAGCTTCAGCTACAAGGAAACTGCTAATGTACTACTGAACTGAAGTGAACACAATTCTACCTGTATCTTGCAATGCTACCTGAATCTTACTATGGCACATTGCAACCTTACAGTCACACACCACGCAGCTGTGTGTTCAGCTGAGCGGTGTGTTCAGTTGTGTTAAAGTTAACATAAGCGGTTTTATCTTGCCACTAGAGGGAGCACTATGGGCTAACTAAATCACAACAAAGTTAACACTTTGAACACATCCCCTCCATCTCCCCTTGCCCACGTTGAAGAAAGGCACGTTCTCATCATGTTCTGTAAATATAATTGTCATAATTAGCTTGATAATTGATTGTGTCATAATTGATTGTCTATTAGCTTGACCTAATTAGGCCTGTAATTCCTTTGAGGCTTGTTTGCGATAAAAGGTTACATAAATAAACCTGAATTGACATGTCTGTCTCACACAAGCAGATTAGGGAGAAAGGCATGTGCATGCAGTGTGTTTACAAGCAACAGCTGAGTGAGATTAATCTCTGATGTGGCAGAGAACATAACGTGATGCGCACCTCTTAGATGCGTCATAAGAAATTGATTTAAATCAATTTCTATACACTGGCCGACTTTTTATTTTGTGGCAGCTGTGCTAGATGAGACTATGCACAAGAAATGCTGAATATCATATCCTTTCATTGTTTATTTAACAAAAACTCAGTATCCCTCTGTGCAAAAATATGTGAACTCCAATCAATGACTTGTGGCACCTCCTTTAGTAGCCTTATTACTTGAGCCAATCCAAAACTCTAAACTTCTTCCTGAGCCATTTTTTGGTAGATTTGCTTGAATGCAAAATTATAATAAAACTAAACAGAAGTAACATATAGCCTATATATTTTCAAATGTGAAAATATACAGGCATTGCATGTAGTGAACCGTTATGTTTTACTTAATAAAATAAATAAGAATTAAAACATTTTATAGGGGCAGCTACAAACCTAAGCAAACAATGCAAAGCAGAATCTGTACTTATTTGTCTGGTTGGATCATCGCCCCTAACGTTGGGCCTACTCATGCTTTTTCTCATTGCTTATTACATTTTATAGTCTATGTAAGGCGGGGCTCTCAAATCATGGGCCACCTCCGGAGGTGGTCTGCCTCGCCCTGCAATTAGATCTCAGCCCAAGTCAGCCAGGTGTGAATGCAATCCATACACTGAGTTCACATTTGTGAGAACATACCACCAACAGGATATATGCGTCATCGATAGTGTGAAGATTGGCATCCTTGCCAGCTTCAGCAAAGGACTCCACCATGATCTGTTCCTAATGATCTTCACTCCTTTCAATAGTGAAGGAAGCACTGTAGCAGCGTTCACAGCAGTTGTAAGCACTACTACAGCAAAAACTATAGTTTCTGTTGCCTCCAACAAAAGAGTCGTAAAAGAATACCCTTTCCACCTCAAATGAAAAGTAAATACAGGCTTTACAGTATCATGTCTAATGACCCAACACCTGCCATGTTTGTTTTTGTAGACAATGCCACCTCCCCACCTACTACTGCATAGTGCTTGCAAAAAGTCAACTTATTGTAATTCAAGCTTGAACTTGAAGTCGTCAGTAATGCAAAGTCCAGTCTCCAGCGTTGTTTGTTTTATTAAAGCCAGTTAAACATGACACTCTCCTCCGGCTTATTCATCTAGCTAACATGCATAACACTACGTGGTGTCAGAAGACCGAGAAGAGAGACAATGAGACAGTTTTCATGTTACCACCTAAAAACTGCTAACTTCTCTCACCCCTGAACTGTGGCCAGAATGGGCAGTGTTACCGTAACATTTTCAGAAGAGGAAGACCGTCAGAATGATTATGATACCAGCTGAGGGAAACTGGACAATTATTCTGTTCTCAAAGTAAATACAATTCACAAAAGAACTCACTTTCATCAGTACACCCAAATGTTAGGGGAGACCGCTGAGAAACATAGAAGCCTGCACGAGCTTGCGGATACATGCACTTGTGCAGACACCAAGAACGAAAATATCCAAGACAGGTTAGTCATTAGGATTTTAGATAGCTCTTTAACACCTGACATGATGCTCGACAAAGCAATAGAGCTTGTGAGGAAGCAAAAGGGCATATTAGTCCACAGCTGCTACAGAATGGAAAGGACATCAGTTTAGATTGTGAATGTGAATGTAATTAAAAAGGGACCCGAGGTAGCAATCTGCTACACCGTAATGTAGCTGTTGCAATGGGCTTAGTCAAGTGAATGAATATAGTAGATCAAAAGCACAGAACAGTATGAAGATTCTTGTATAGCAGAGGTAGGCAAGTTGAAGATAAAGCCAATCTACACTGCCAGGTGTAGTATGTCAGTGTTTTGCCCAAACTTGTTTTTCCCACCTAGATGCAGCCAGAGGTTTCTGGCAGATTCCATTAAACAGAGAATGCCAAGATTACAACATTCATCACCCCCTTTGGAAGATACTTTTTCAACAGACTTCCTTTTCGAATCACAAATGCCCCGAAAGTCTTCCATTGCAAGATGACAGAGTTCCTCAAGGACCAGCCATGGCAGTGGCTATGTTAGCATGCTACCTTCTGTGCCAAACAGAGTTTTAGATTTTGTTGTGCTATTTTCACATTTGGAGAGAAATATGTCATCTTGGTGTCCCTAAAGTTCTCGGGGACAGGGCAGAGTTTTCAAAATCTCAAGTATGATGAGTACACTCAGACAAGCAAATTGAAAAATCTTTTGGTCTGCAGGACATGAAGACTGAGTTGATTAGGGCCATCGACATAACAAAATGAAAACCTGTCGCAGTTCCCCTGTATTTCCCTGATGCAGCACTGATGGAGGCGAACTGGGTGGGGTAGCCAGTCAAAGCAGGTATGTTAGCAAAATAGCTAGCTACCTAGCTACGAGTTAGAGCTATGGTGATTTCTGCTACTAACACGATCACCTTCCTAAAACCATTTAAGTTTGCTAAACTCCTATTCAAAAATATATATATATATAAAAATAAATAAATATAAAAATATAACTTCATAATCGCTATTTCCTCTCTCGGGATACCTATCCAACTGCACCAGCCTCTGAAACTTGGATGTTAGCAGCAACTACAAGTACCAGCATCTCAGTTCAACCTGGACCATCACAAGTAAGATGACTATTCAGCTGCTAAATGTATGAGAATATGTAGTTGATCTGTGAGACCGAAATTATAAACTTTGTGCTATTTTCATGTATGCTGGTATACACTATATGGCCAAAAGTCAGTGGACACCCCTACTAATTATTGAGTTCAGGTGTTTCAGCCACACCCATTGCTAACAGGTGCATAAAATCCAGCACACAGCCATAAAATCTCCATAGACAAACATTTAGAATGGGTCGTAAAGAGCTCAGTGACTTTAAACGTGGCACTGTCATAGGATTCCACCTTTGAACCTTTGAAGTAGACCACGCAATCTCACAGAGTGAGGCCAACGAGTGCTGAAGCGTGTAGCATGTAAAAATAGCTAAGCATCTGTTGCAGCACTCACTACAAACGAATCTGGGTTTGGCGGATGCTGGGAGAACGCTACCTACTGGAATGCATAGTGCCTACTG
>OOFE01002791.1:27594-50513 GCA_900323365.1 Monocentris japonica | reverse complement strand
CTTTCACATTCTTAGCCTGGGGTTATTTTTAAATCAGGGTTAACAGTTAGCCCTTAGGTTAGGTTTGTTTTCTCTAAGATGGGGGGGGGGGCTTTCTAGCTATGGGAGGCCACCACTGATGCGAGAATGCTGGGGAAACATTGGGACAATATATTATAATTTATGAGTCATGGGCCTACGTGGTTCCTGATGCAACATCAGTCGATACACAATGGTTTTGCTTAAACTGGGACACCGGAGTTTTAAATTTTAAAAGGCTGAGTAATAAGGGGAGTGTCATTGTCCAACAAAAAGCTAGCTGAGACACACACGCACACAAACAAAGAGATAATCACACGTTATGAAGCATGAGAGGATGAGTGGGCTGCGCAGAAGCCCACAGTATCCCGCTCGGGACAAAGAGGGCGATTGTTAAGTCGACCCACAGCTTCAGAGTCCTCCTCCTCGCTCTGCTGCTCATTCAGTCACTCTGAACTAATACTCACTACATAAGCTCAGAGGCACCGGGTCACAAGACCAGGAGAACCTTGCCTTTACATTCCTGCTGCAACCACAGTCAGGGCAGACACACACACACAGACACACTCGCGCACTGCAACCCTTGACAGAGGTCCCATACCACATGCAGGGGGGAAAAACGAAAAATCCAAGGACAAACAACAAGTCAAAGAAATGTGAGAGAGGGGCTGATATAGAGATCCTAAGCGTGGTATTATATTACAATGAACCTGACTGCCAAAGATAACAAACACACAGGTTTTTTTCCCCTAGGTCTCTCTTGGCTGATGGGGAATGATATCCATTTGGAATCTTGGCTCAGATTTTCCATTTCACTATCTAGCCCAACATTTTCCACACAGACCTTATAGAAAAAAAAATGCTCGAATGAACTCTAGTGGAATACTTAGAAACTCAGGCTCCTACCAGGCACGGGGGCCCAGGGGGCTGGAACTATCTGAAATCCTTTTCTGTTCAAATTATGTCTCGAGAAAGTGTGAAACCCACCCCCTTTTGTGGGGTTGTGGCTCTGGCATGCTGGCCGGGGTGAATGTTCCACGTCAGACCTGGGTGTGTGTGGAAGTCGGGCTCCAGCTTAACATATATGGTCTTCCTCACTTGCCCCCACCTCCTGCCCTATGACCACCCTGACACCGTAACCTCAACTTCCCGGAGTGAAGAGGAAACGGGGTGGCTGGTGCTAGTGCCGGAGAGGTGGACAGAGAGGTTGCAACTGCGGCGCTTTTCCACGTTTGTTTCCTTTGAGGTCTTGCTGTGTGTGTCTGTGTACACGCCCTGTTTGTGTGTGTTTGAGTCTGTCCACATGTGCGTTATTTTTGCGTGGGGTTTTATGTGCTCTGCGAGAGAGTGCATGTGTAAGCCCCTATCCCGGTAAAGTGCCGAGTCAGTGTCCTGGAATAACAGCCCGTGAGCAGGACAGGACGGAACAGGACAGTGCAGGCCAGGGCGGGCCAGAGCGGAACTTACACTCTGCTGACTCAGGCCTTATTGACTACAGGCTCACAGAGAGTGCACAAAAACACTGGAGCCCTGACTGCAATGCCGTTTGACTAAAAGGGAGGGGAGCAATAAACAGTGACAGAATCCTCAGCTGCAACAAATGTGAAATGAGGGGAAAAAAATGTAATGAGCAACTAGAGTAAATCAGCAGTTACCATTCAGGTTTCTTAATCCCAAGAGCCCATTGTAGATGTGGGAATCACCTCACTAGCTCTGTTTACTCTCTTCATAAATAGCTGGTTATAGAATGTCCTATCTAAGCCTGGTAGTTAAAGGCTAATCTGCAGGCTGAATAACTATGGTTAGATAGCTGCACAATGGAAGCGTCACTGCATCTAACCACCACATCTAACCATGTGCTTTTCTGGGTTAAAAAATGGTATTTTCTTTTCCCCCCAAATGAACTAATTCTCAAATTGATGCTTGATATTCACTGTCTATCATTATGAGTAAACCAGCACATAGTTGTAGACCAATCTAAATACTGTTGGCCTTCTGAGAGGAAAATGGAAAAGTGGCCCAGTCTGACACAAAAACAGCCCAATTCCAAAAGCATGTCTGTGGTTCTCAGCAAAAGGTTCATGTAGGCCTGCTGTAGGATACACACCATTAACTGCAGTAGTTATACATTAGGCCAACTGATACAGAGTTGTGCATAGGTCATGCACCTGCTATATATGATGATATGAGTTACAAAAGACTCTCATAAAGCCAGTGTATGACCATTGGACCCTCACTGTCCTTCTGAGTCAAGACGTAGGCTGCATTCAAAGAAAGTCACAAGTCCCATGGTACCGTGTGATTCTATCCAGCATTTTGACAAGCCATGCTACAATGGACAATAGCCTTTATTTACACTTGTTGTTATCTGCATCCTTATGGCGGCTACAATAGACTGCTGAGGATTAAATGCTGGCCTGTGTAGTAATAGCCCTCTGTTGAGGTCAGCAGAGGAAAGGAGAAAACCTGGTTTAAAATTACTATTTCAAATGGATTAATTAGCTTTTCTGAGATCAACTGATGTTGCCTGGTTCAACAAGTACAAACCCCACTCAGCTTGCGCCTAGGCAGGCTAAAGCAAACACTTGAGATAGCTGAAGGAAGAAATTTCAATGAATAATGGGAATGGGCTTAATTGGGAAGTGTCAACCTGAGTGAATTAGCCTTGTGTTGTTTGTCCTAATCCAGCATATGGCTGCCGAGCCCCGCCGATAATCTGAAGCTAATAGGACAGAATAAGATCACGACTGTCCACAAAGTAAGTAATTGTGTATGTGTGTGTTGTATATAGCCATCTGGCTGGCTGGTTCCTCCTGTGCGGGATGACACCACACAGACTGCTGGGGAGAGGGAAATGATATGCCAACATCCTCTAAACTTCAGCACAGGAATTGAGCACATAAACAATCAGTTGTTAACCATCTAATATCATCATAAACCCACAGAAAATAGACTGGATTACAAAGCATCAAGGTGTTAAGACTATCACACTATCTGTCATTACACCACCATTACACTTGTGCAGTCTCACCTTGCAGTCTATCTTTGGCTATCTAGTGTGAGATTTCCACTTCATTTTCCCAATGAAAAACTTTTCCATTTAAAAGTGTAACTCTTTCCATATAACATCCGAGTAAAGCCTGACAGTGAGTAATCAGTGAGTTTTCGTATCAGATTCAGCATATTTGAAATTGAGCCATCATGTTGGACACCAAAAGTGAGCCACTCTGAGTCATTAAGCTTTGAGTAAGATTCTGGAGGATTCCTCAGAGCCTCTAGGCCATTAGGTGTACAGATGGACCTTTAATCAGATGAATGTCTGTTACAAATATCACCTCAGCGGAATGCCTGCTGACGCACCAAGAACGATAGCATTGCCGCAAAGAAGCAATGTCACAATACTACAAGAAGATAGATGGCAAAACCTTTAACCCTTTGAGATAAGATTTCAGAAGGCCTACTCAGAGGCAGCGGACATGAAAGTTGGCCTGTCAGCTGGTACTGATGTAGCAACAGGGGGTATAAAACTCATGGCACTGACATCCTAGGTCAAGACAAGGTCATTGATGCCTAGCAACATCAATTACAACTAGTTGTATGTTCAGGGGGCCACACTGTGACATCAGGACAAAGCAATCTGCCACTAGTCACTCTGCCAGGTGCTTAGGATGAAGTGGCGGCACAGTGCAAAGTACAAGAATGTTTACCCACAACATTTGGTCCAAACCGAAAGGAAAAAGCCTGCTTCAACCTGACAGGCTAATTCTGCTAGTTGGAATAGTGTTTGTAAGCGGTTGTTGGAAAGCACCTACCTGTCCTTTACTTTACCAGACAGACTGGCTCACCCTCCCCTAGCTATTGACATTAAACACATGCATTCTCTTCAGATGATGAAACCCAGAGGGGGGGGGGAAAACACACTTGGCTCAGAGACAGCTGGGAAAATTGCGCAACAGCATATTCTGTAGTTTTGTTTCAAAGAGTCTGCTACATGTAAGGGCTTGTAGCAGGTGATTTAACTCACGGAGGTTGTGTTATGACAGTTGTCTTGACAGAGGACTGTACTAGCTGATAACAATTCTATGTCAGCTTGAGAGTGGTATCAATGTGAATCAGTCATTACTCAATAACTGAGGGCTTTGAGCTATTCGCTGCCCGTAATCCTACTGTATTACATTTTCACATTGCTTACTCAGGGTCCCCAGTAAGCTCATTAACGTAGGCTTTACTCAGGCGTGGGAACTTGGCAGTGGCTTTACCTGTTGAGGAACGCGTTGCCAAAGGCGTTGAGTTTGCGGAAGGGCTTTTTGGGGTCGACAACCAGAGCGTTGCCCGGGATCACCCCGTCCTGTTCACCGTGCATTACCGCGATGAAAGAGTCCGTCGTTGGCTCGGGGCCGATCCGCATACCGGGGAAGTCCTGCTCCATCAGGTGCCGGATGAAGGTAGTCTTCCCGGTGGAGTACTGACCCACCAGAAGGACCATGGGCTTGTTGTCGAAATCAGCATCTTCGAGTGCAGGGGAGTGGAAGTCGTGGAATCGATACGTGTCCTCCAGTGGGAACAGTTTGGTCCGGTAGAGTCGCCGCAGCCCCTCCGACACGTTCTGGAACAGTTCTGGGTCCTTCTTTCCGTTTTTTCTGAACATGGTAGTTCTTTGCCTTTGGTTGACACTACAGTGTCAGTCTTCCCTTTAAAAATAATCGGGTTTAATTCTGGTGTGGTTCTGTCACACCGTCAAGAGAGTAGCTGCCTGCTGGAATGAAGCAGTGTTGGGCGAGGTCTTACAAGTTTTTGTCCCCACCCTCTTCGCTAGCTAGCCACACACACTAAGTCAATCATTCGGAGAGGACACCCTCTTTAGGTTACGTTGGCTAAACGGCCAGCTATACTCCACCCAGTTATAAATTAATGCTAATTATTATTTTTAGTGAACAAACGGCTAGCTGTAGATATGGCCTACACAACACAAAACAATTTAAACCGGCTATTTGCGTTTAGCTAACTAGCTTAGCTACCAGCTGTCAGTTTGAGACGAACACCACCAAAGAAGGATGACGAGGAGATACCGGAAAAGTCATAAATATTTCACAATAAAAGCCCCAACTGAGAACGCCTGTAGGAGTTCTGTCACCCAACACAGGGATTTCTGGTTTGAATCCTACAACTTTGTAAAATACTTTTCTTTCTACCTACTGTTCCTCACCTCTAGAGGATCACTGCTATTATAAATATGGGGAAATTCCAACCTACACACTCACGCGTACCACACACGTGATTAAAATTACCATTAGCTTTCAAGTAGATTTTATTTCAATGTTGTTTTCCTTTTCATGATAATTTCATGTTATTTTCAGACTGGGTTGATACATATTTTCACATTTGTTTTTCACATTCGGTTTAGAATTCGAAGTTTAGAATTTTGTGCCTCTGAGAAATATGTTTGTCATCTGATCTGTGCTTCTGGTGTGTGTGCATCAATAGAAATTGTGATTGGATTGACCTCAGCTTAATATACAGTGGGGTCCAAAACTCTGAGTCCACTACCAAGAACTGTTTGTTTTCATCATTTATCAAAAATGAATACATTTTTTCACTTGATTGATACTTCTTATTCAAGAATACATTAATACATACTGATACAAATCAAATCAAAGTTTGTAGATCTTTGAGAAATGCTCGTATGGAACTGAAATATATGTTACATCTTGTTCGCACTCCATTACATTATATTACATTACATTACAGTCATTTAGCAGACGCTTTTATCCAAAGCGACTTACAATAAGTGCATTCAACGTAGGTAGGCACAAGAACAACTAGTCACCAGAAATTGTAAGTGCATTTCCTTCTTAAAGAAGCACCTAAGAGCATAACCAGTTATGCTCTTAGTGCAAATAAGTTAGCTATCTACTTTTTATTTAAACAAATAAGTGAAGCAAATAAACAAGAGCTAAGACAAATAAGTGAAACAAATAAGTAAGTGCTAAGAGGAAGGGTCAGGGTAGTGTTTCTTGAAAAGGTGGGATTTCAACCTGCAGCGAAAGATGGGCAGCAACTCTGCTGTCCTGACATCAGTGGGGAGTTCATTCCACCACTGTGGGGCCAGGACAGAAAAGAGCTGTGACTGTGTAGATCGGCCAAAGGGGCCTCCGGGCAACCAGTCGCCTCAAGGCAGCAGAGCGAAGTGGTCGGGTGAGGGTGTAAAGCTTGACCATAGCCTGGAGGAGCTGTTCCTTTTACTGCCCTATAGGCTAGCACCAGAGTCTTAAACTGGATGCGAGCTGCTACAGGGAGCCAGTGTACTCTATTTGGTAAGGTTTTCTCACCATATGGTTGGTATGGTTGTCACACCATATATTTCATTCAAATATTAACACATGTATACTCCTAATACACACCATGAATTGTTTTGGTCTTTTAACAACTAATACCAGATATCTCTTTGACAGACAATACATCTCGATCAACAACTGCAAATCCTCCACTGCCCCAGTCACCCACAGTGTCCCCCAGGGTTTGGTGGTTGGTCCCCTCCTCTTCATCCTATACATCCTCCCACTTGGTCAGATCCTCTGCTGCCATGGCCTCCAGTTTCACTGCTATGCTGACGACACACAACTCTACCTTTCCTCCAAGACCATCAATGCAGCCTCCCACTCCACCCTCACCACCTGCCTCACAGATAATAAAATCATGGATGCAAAAGAACTTTCTACAACTCAGCTGCAATAAATCTAATATCCTCATCATTGGCCCAAAGTCCCTCACCCGCTCCACCCAGGATTTCTCACTCAACTTTGATGGCTCCATTGTCACCCCCTCCACCCAGGTCCGCAACCTTGAAATCATCCTCAACCCCACCCTCTCATTCCTACCCGATGTCAACCACATTACCACATTGCCTTTTTCCTCCTCAGGAACATTGCCTAGCTTCAACCCTCCCTGTCTGTTTCCACGCCTTCATAACATCCAGGCTCGACTATTGCAATAGCATCCTATACGGTTCATCTAACAAAATCTTCAATAAACTCCAATATGTTCAGAACTCTGCTGCCTGCATGCTCACCTGTCCCCTCCCTACCTCTCAGACCTCCTTCATCGTCACACCCCTACCCAATCGCTCAGGTCAGCTGATGACAATCTCCTCCACACCAAGAGGACCAAGCACCGGACCTGGGGCAACAGGGAATTTGCAGCTGCCGCCCCCTCCCATCTACTGCTTCACTGTTCCCATCCTAACTGCCTACTTTTACTCCATCCTTATTTTTTACTCTGTTTAATCTTTATTTCCTTTTCTGAACATGTTTGTCTAATAAAATGTATTTTATTTGCTGTTGTTATTAATACCAGGGATCGACTAAATGAATGTGGTCCTCTAAACGTTATTGTCGCTAGTGATGGTGCTTTAACGTTGAAAAGGGACTTCCGTTGAGAAATATTTTGCAGTTCTCTATAACCTCCTTGGCGGCAGTACGTCAGCAGACATTAATGCGCATGTTCCACCGGCTGCACAATGCGGATGTAAACCAGGAAGAGATTTGGCGTATGCCCTAGCTGAGCAACTTTCGTTTAAATGAATGGGCGGCCATTTTTCGTACCTTCTCCAGTTCTCCTATACAGCCTAATTATTTGTAACAATGTCAAAAGAGCTCAGTGAAGCAGTCCGGGGCCAAATTGTTCTCCTAAGTGCTGAAAAACTATCCCAGCGCCAAATTGCAGCTAAACTGAAAGTTTCTAAGGGGGCAGTGCAACGCACTCTGGAGAGATCTTCACAGACCAAGTCATTTTCATCCAAAGCAAGACCAGGCAGACCTAAAGTGACCACACCATCCGAAGACCAGCATATCAAGCTAACGTCTTTACAAGACAGAACAGCGTCTGCATCCAAGATACAAAGCCAACTGAACAAAGAACGCTCTACTCCAGTTAGTAAAAGTACAGTCAAAAGACGATTGGCAAACTGCGGCCCTAATGGGAGTAGCAGTTTCCAAGCCCCTTCTTCGACGACAGAACAAGTCTAAACGTTTAGCATGGGCCAAACAATACCAAAGGTCTTGTGTACAGGTAAATGTAAATTTTACAGTTGCATTCAGAGAGCTTATGTGAGGTTAATGCAACAGTGCATAAAACTTACAGTCAAACATGTTGGAAATATTCAGTTGTGGGGATGTTTCGCCTATTCCGGAGTTGGTGACTGACAAGAGGATCAACTACACATTGACCAAATAGAAATAGCACTCTGTGCTGGATTCATTTTCCAGCAGGACAATGACCCTAAACATGCACCGAAGCTATGCCAGGCCTATTTGAAGCTTCCCCCCCCCCACAGGCACCAGACCTTAACCCCACTGAACATCTTTGAGAACATTTGAAACGGGAAAAGGCAAAACACACTGTAACATCACAAGACACTCTGGGATGTCGGAAGAATCAATGCCAGCTGTGATTAAGGCAAACAGTGGATATACCAAATATTAAGAAACTCTGACTTATATTAGTGAAAAATTCTGTAATCTTGTCTGATTTGAGGAAACATATGTATTAGTTATTGATAAATGTTGAAACAAAGGAGTTCTTGGTAGTGGACTTTTGGACCCCAATGTGTAGTATACCTAATGTTTTGTCTCTCACCATTTTGCTCTTATAATGGCAATATCCAATCATTGAAACTGAAAAAAAGCTTTTGTTTCAGTCAGTTTTGTGTAACATGTCAGTTACTTTCAGTTTTTCACTCACTTCATTTTTTCATTTTCATAAGTGTTGCTTTCATGTCTAGTATTGACCTTGTTTTTACGTTCAGTTCGCTATATTAAACTGCAAACACGCACGCACATACAGTGTGATATGTGAGATGTCCTTTTAATGTCATCTTTCTATTATGGCACAAGAGATAGCAAGATAAACAAACTGAGAGACAATTAAAGGCCTTGCATTTATTTTATTGCAAAGAGGAAATGACAGAAATAAGCATGGAAAAAAAAAAAAAAGACAAGGTGTTACTTGACACGTACACACTAACACGTGGGAGTCATGGGTAGACTAAGCAGTGTATCGATGACTAGAGGTGTCCCTCCAAAGATAACAGCAGCTCCACTGGAAGCCAGAGCTGTTCCATATGGAGATGCTGTTACAGCTGGTGAGACCCACAGAAACAGGAGGGCTGACAGCACATTGCAGACCATGTTATTGTGGTGACATTCATTTCATCACAGAAAGATTGCTGTTGCAGCAGACATCTACCGTGCAGTGAGAGAGAGGAGTTCAGGTATCTGCAAATCTGGTTTGTGAGGTGTGACTTTAAAACACTTTTCTTTCTTTTCTTCTTTTCATTTGACAAAATGCACATTACGTGAGCTCCCCCTCGCATTGCCATGTGTGTCTAATAAGGTGGGATGGGGCCATGTATTGTTCAGGTCAGTTGTTTCACATTCAGAGGGCAAAGGGAATCACAGGACATGTTACTATATTATGCATGTGATCTAGAACTGCCATATCCAGCAGCTGTACAAAGATAGATATGTCATACCATCACATGACTGGACTACATGGCAAACTGTGGTAGGAGTTTATAATAATAATACTGCCCCCTTTTGGTAAACAACATTTTGCTGACTGGATGGAATCAAATCATTTTATTGCAGATTTTATATCTGAACCATCATGTGATAATGCCGCCCAAACCAAGTATATTGTCAATAAAGCATTATACATAGTACCTTCATGCCCCCTGATCTTGGTATTTACTGCCAATGAGATTACACCTCGCACTGATGACGCCAATAAAATCTATCATTCAGTTAATGAATGAAAAAATGTGCAGGAGAGGAGGGGGTGCCATCCCACTGACTGAAATGTACCCATGCAATCCAGTTAATTTAATATTTTACTTGTAGTCATAGATGTGACTTCAGACAGAAGCGGTGTGGCTGTGCACCTCATCTCCTTAGTTTCCCTGAGCTTTGCCCCTTAACCCTCCCCTTCAGTGAAAAACAGAGCCATAAAACAATTTAAGGGTAGACCTTGGTTCTTATTGCCTCCTTCAAACTTTGTTCCCCCTGCCTTACCCGTGGCTGTGTTCAAGGCAATGTTTTATACCAACTGATTCCAGTGTCAAGGCATTATCGCTGTATTCAAGGACTCAGTATCGTGAATCTTGACAGTGTTTGAGCTAGAATTACACTTTTCACTGTTAGATAAAAGAACATAAAAAATCAAGCCTAGACAGAGAATTTGGCACACTGTCACCGTGCATTCAGACCACTGACGACTACCTTGAGAGGAAGGTCCTGTGTTTAAACCGTGCATTTCACTGCACTTTTGTATCACTATAACTGTGTGACAAATAAACCCTTGAAACTTAAATAAAAGCCTTGTTTAAGCCAGTGATTCAGTTTTTGCTTCATAGTGATGGAGAGTTGTCCCCATAAGAGTACCCTACTGAGGGCCAGGTCGCCTCCTGGCTAGACATTCAGACAGTCAAATTCTACAGAGTTGACTTGTCTACAATGATTATATTCCAATGGAAATTTATGATTTCCATATGAATACAATGATTGTGGTTTATGGACAGATATCTCAATAACAAGTCCTGTGAGGAGGGAGTTTCTCTCCTCACCCATGAATCATCGGTAGCAGCTCAGTCACTGAAATGAAGCCTGCGTATTTGATTCGAGTGCCATTACAGTAGCTGTGCCCTTGAATTTAATGGAACTAAATGTTGTTGCAAAGCAATATTAAAGCTTATCAAAGCTATTTGATATTTGGAGGCATTGGGAGCTTTCCTCAGTTTTCACCCATTTCACAGCTTTCCTCAGCAGCCATTTTGTGTCCCTATTAGTAAGCATCCAGTTCAATTTATTTGGGGAGGCAAAACAGCACAAAAGAAAGCAACCCATTAAGATTTAGGGATTTGAATACATAAGTCTTTCATTTTTTTTCCGCCAGAGGAAAACACAGGATGATACCCACTGTTGTCACATCGAATGACTTTTCACAGGTCATAGAGAATGAATGCTCTTCCAGTGACTTGTTGCTCGGATTGCTTGCAGTGTGGAGTGCATGGTTAATATTTAATCAGTAATAAGATGTAATATAATCAAGACACAGTACAGGATACTTTTGGTAAAAACATATATACATTGCTAAAGTTTGAATTCAATGTACAGAGAGATTAGACTATATTGAAATATATTAGTTAATTTAATTCAATATTTTCAATTCATTTGCCACATTTCTATACATATGAGGAAGTCCATACTTACCAAGCACACGCTGCGAATTCAGCTGGATTCAGAGAAAGAGTAAAGGCAGAAAGGGGAAAATCGAGAAAAGGACCAAGTGAAAGCAGGAGAGAGTGACCCAAATAAAGAAACGGCAAATGAGAAAGGAAAATAAGTGGAGGAGATTTAAAAAGTGGGGGGAAGTAAGAAAGAAGAGAGAGGGCAGAGGGAGAGAAAGAAGTTTGTCCCTGAGTACTGGTACAGTGGTGAATGAGAGCTGCTTAAGACTGTGTAGGGGGGAGAGAGAAATTAATCATTACACTCACTGTAAATATGTAATGTGCCGGGCCGGCCCATAAAACTCAGCAAACTCTGCATTCTGTTTGAACACCCACAGACACATGAGGATGGGATAATATCATACAAGATGCAGCATAGCCAATAAGAGAAGCTGTCTGGCCTTGAAACACTTCAAATTACTTCCTCTCATTCAGTGTGTCATTGCTTCCTGCCTCTGTTGTCACGTTTTCCAAAGGCTGTATAGTGAAATATGTGAGATAGCAGTAAGAGCACTTAAAGAATAAAAGAGGTAAAGGAAATAAAGGAGGTAATGAATGCCAGTGGATAGAAAAAATGAATGATAATCTTTCAGATGGTTTCATCGATGTAAAGACAATTCCATGAAATTAGTGGTGATTTGTTGTTAAAAAACACCCATTTGCACATCCTGATGCAGAAAAAAAGTTACAACTAGACTGTCTATATGGGGCTGAAGGTCACCTTTAATAACCTCTGTTTATGCCTGTGAAGGATCATCATCTGAAATCTGATTGTAAGCTCTTTTGCATGCATTTACTGTATATGGATTTAAATGTTTAAAGACAGTCTAGCATTAAATTACAAATACAAGAAGACATTTCATTTCCTTTTGTCTCAGTGCTCTAAGAGACTTTTAAACAGAGCTATGACTATCCCCAAGAGGGATTGGAGTCTGACTTTTTTCCCCATCTATCTTTATAAGTGGTTTAGGGGGAAAAAAGCATTCTTGGGTGTAGGCTATTAACTTTTAATGCGACTTGATCTATCTAGGCCCAAATTACATGCATCTTATGGGAATTTCAATCAGGTGTAAATCATAAGTATATGTATCGTGTAAAACTGGAATGCAACCATAACCACTAGAGACAGAAACAAGAACTAATCCATTTCTCTATAACATGGGAAATGTAATGATTTTCACCTGAAAAATGTGGTAGTGTGCAGTGGTGTGTGGTTTCTGTGAGTGACATTTCACTTCGGTAGAATATTTTCATTTTTCGTGTTCATTGGAAAAGAAGAAATTCTACAGAGAGAGAGAGAATATTTATTTATTTGCTGACACAGTTTTGCATGTGGCTTTCAGAACCTCTGAAAAAAAGTACTTCTAGCACATCCATAAACAAAGAAAAGTAGTATCTTTGTAAGAAAGAAACTGAAAGGGTGGAATTAATTACAAAATTAGTTCAGAAGAAGACATATACATAGCTTTAATAGACTTAAAGGCGGCATAATATTTAAGACCTAAAGCAAAGTGGCAACTCCATAGCTATCATAATTACATACAAAGTACTATTGGGAAAAGTGTTTCCTTTTGGAACAAGCAACACTGTATCACTCTTAATTTTGTGCAGTATTTCAGGGGAATAAAGTCTCGTACTGAAGGAAAACATTGTCAGAGTTTGAAAACAGATGGTTTTGCTTGAGAACAGCTGAAGGGTGTTCACCAGATTTCATGAATACGAGACATGCTGGGTGGGAGATAAATCCATAAAATTTGAAAAAATATATATAAATATTTTTGTATATACAAATAAATTTGTATGTTTCAGTAGCTTTAATTTAGCCTCTTCAAACTTTGACCTCTGACCTATTTGGCCAATGAGGGTTCATACTATACATTAAGCTGTTTTGGTACCAAATCTGATATGTTGCAAATTGATTGTGGAAAACCATTTGGGTTGTCGAAGGGCCATATTACAGGTTAAGTATCAGGCCCCATAGGGGCGGCAGGTTGGCCTAGCGGTTAGAGAGACCAACCCATCACCAGAGGGTCACTGGCTCAATCCCCAGAACCACCAGGAGGGTGCATTCCAGCTGTGAGCTGGTGATTGAAAAAATTACTGGTGCCACAGCTACGGTGCCCACCAACACTGCCAAAGTGCCCTTGAGCAAGGCACTTAACCCCCAACTGCTCCAGGCACACTGTCCAGTAGCTGACACCTGCGCTGTCCTCTGACCTGGAATGTGTGTGGGGTGATGTGTGTATATCTAGTCAGAGGTGAAGAAACAAATTCACTGCATGCATACGTGTGTTAGTGCCAAATAAAGTTGATTCATCAACCGTCTTTCTTTTCTTTCTTCTTATTTACTCCTCAGCAATGTTATAATGTAGAGGAGATGTGGAAGCTGTGCAAAACTTTCATTTGATGTGAGGAAGTGTTGCTGTGTTAAAGGTACTGATGATACTGGGTCATCACAGACAGAGGGCTTTTGAGCCTCTCGGCGCAGCAGTCTGTTTATGTTACAGCATTGAATTTGTTGAAAGGGTGGGTGTGTAAGAGGTTAGGTGGTTCAAGAATAAGTCACTCAAGGAGACCGTAGTTGGCACTGATGTAAGGCTACAATAAGGTAAACGATCAGCTATGTCGTTTGGAAATGCCGTTCTTTTTAACCTAATCGGGCTCCCGTAGTGTGGAAGCGGCGTTGACTGATGTGAGTAACGTTAGCTAACGTTGTCTTCTAAAGACTATTAACATTACACTTAAGAACATAACAGTTCTGTGTGTGTCGTATATGTAACATATCAATAAGCAGTAATAGTGGAAATAATAGAGAAGATATGAGTGAGCCAATGTTTTTGAACAGGGATAGCCAGGGAGGCTTGTTAGCTTCCCTGATTTGAACGTTAGCCACAGAGAAGCTAATTTTAGCTAGTTCAGTTAGTAACTGTAGCTAACCAGCAATGTGAACGAACATTTTGCCAAGCTGCCTGTCCAAGCACGGTTAAACCTTCTGTTTGCATAGTTTCATATTTTGGCTACAATGGTAACGTAGCTCTTTAACTGGAGGCTAGGCTAAAGAAAAACCATGGGCTGTTTGACAATGGTGCTGTCCCAGTCTTTTGTAGCTTGTCCAAGTAAAGTTAGGTTAGTAGCTTGCTGGGTGGATTATTATGGTCTTTGTGTGGATTGGGTACCACCCCCCCCATAACATTTCGTAACGGTTATATATGCCATAGCCCGAAAATGAAAGTATATCAATTGTTAATTTATGAACACAATCCGTTTGTCTTTCAGCAGAAGATGGCAGACCATACAACACTAGAGAGCCTGTTGGAGATGGGCTTTGACAGAAACAGAGCGTGAGTGACACCGATATTTGGTTTAAAGACATTTTCTAAATATTCACAAACTGCGAAACCGATTAAGCAAATATGACCAGGAAGTAAAACTAACATGCTGTCTAACATGAGGCTGAAACCTGCCCCTCCTCTTGATGCTGACAGGGAGAAGGCGATGGGGAACACAGGGAACCAGGGGATAGAACGGGCCATGGACTGGTGAGTGTGTCTGCTGGAGTATTCTTACCCAAAAACAAACACCACAATCTTCAATTACCCAGATTAACATCATATTGCGTTATCAACCGTGAAAGCCACTACTGAGCTCTGATTATCCTCTCTCTGTATCTCCCGTACAAAACCTGGAAATCAGTTGAATGCACTAGTTGCTTAACTGTCTCTCGCTTTCTTCAGGTTAATGGAGCATGAGAACGACCCAGACATCGACGAGCCCTATGTGCCTCCTGTGGGGAACACCCTTGGAGGTGCAGCAGACAGCCAGCCCAGCCCAGCACAGCCTACGGTAGCAGACACTGCTGAAGGCAAGGGCTCTTGGTGATATTAAGTGTCGACCAGAGTTGCCTTACTCTGAGCATAATGTGGTGTCAGTTTTTCTGTGACTCATAGCTGGTTTCTGTCTCTCTCTGTATATTGATGTTATTTTCCTGTTTTTGTTGTGACATTGAAGGGTGGATTGCTTGTTTTATTGTCTTCAGGGTTGTGTATGTGGGTGTATGAAAGCATGTGGTTTTATGTAAAGTGCGTTTAGTTTTATTCTCCTTTGTGGTTGAGAGTGAGATGTTTTATTATAGAACAAAGACTTTTCTCTTTCTCTTTCCTTCTATGTCTCTCTGTTTTTCTCTCTCACACACATTTATTTTGGCTGCAGTGACAGAGGGTGGATACATGGACCAGGATGCCCTGGAGGAGGATCCCAAGCGGCCAATGACAGAGGAGGAGAAACGCGAGCAAGTCAAAAGGTTGTGGTGCATGCATTGTTGGCAGCATTCTGTGCATCTGTCCATCTCCATCCAGTACATCTCAAAGCTTCTTTTCTGCTATCACTGAGTGCCAATACTGAGTGTCAATCATCACCATTGCTGATTAATATAGACTTAGACCATTAGTATGGGGTCAGAGGACAAAAATGCTTCCTCTTTTATCGGAAATCTAACATCCTATGTGTAAAAAAGGCAGAAATTCAAGATGTTATGCCTTGATTTCTGACGTGTTTTATGTGGTAATAGGGAAATCTTTCGATGTGCTATTTCAGTCTTGCAGCGACCTGGTATCCAACATCAGTATGGGTTCATTCCTTGTATCTGTAAAGCCTGTGCTTCATGCTAAGCCAGTGTGTGCGCATGCTTTCAGGCTAGAGGAGCTGATGCGGGTGAAGCAGGCAGAGCGGAGAGAGAGGGAGCGGGCGGAGGAGGTGGAGAGGGAGAAGCAGCGGAGGAAGCAGGGTCAGGAGCTGCTGCAGGTCCGACAGAAGCTGCAGGACGATGAGATGAAGAAGCTGGCTGACCTGCGCAGGAGAGAGAAGATGGAGGACAAAATGGCCAAGTAAGGTGCCCTGCCTCAGACCTCGGAGGCTTAAAGTGAGATTTCACTTTGGTGGAACATTTAAACATTTGTTTAGTACACAAGCCTCTATAGGAGTTTATGAATGGTCAATCACAAAAGTTGGCCACTCTGGGGACCCATAGTCGGTACCATTTTCTAACTTGTATTTGGAAAGTTTTGTCTCAGAATCATACACATCTCCAAACGCGGAAAGGTAGATCCAGGTAATGTTATTTCACTCTGCATCCTGGAACAAGCTTTTCAAGAAGGAATTTACCTTGTTTGAGATTGATTAAAAAATATGTCATGGTGTTGCTTGTGCTTATCCCTGTCAGGCAAAGGGTTAAAGAGAAGATAGCGCGCGACAGAGAGGAGAGAGCGCAAAAGGTACCTCTTTCATTGATCTTGTTGAGGCAAACCCAGAACACCATCACACCGAATAACCTCCACTCATCTCTTTGTTTTGTTCTGTCAGTTTGGAGGTGGTGGATCCTCCAGCACGGCTGTGTCTCCCCCTCCTGCCCAGCCCAGCCCCTCATCGCCCACCAGTCAGGGCCCGCCGCCCACCAAGAAGGAGTACGATGAGTGCAGGATACAGGTACAGGCCCCTGTCGATGCTGTCCTTCATTATACGTTATATATTTTGTGCCCTTTGCTTTCTGTCGAGCACTTCATGACAAACCTGTTTTCTAAAAGTGCTCTATAAATAAACCTGACTGGTCGTGACGAGAATAAGTCCATGTATTCCAAACAGGGACTCATTCCTAGTCTTCTAAACTGATAGTGAATCTCTAGCCACACCTTGAGCATATTGGGTTAGATTGATATGTCGGTTTGTGGATATTTCAGGCAGGTATAGACCTTTTAATTAAGAATTGTATATCGGCCCGTCTGTGTTGTCCAAACCCGATATGATGCAGTTTGTTTTGATTACATTTTTGTCGTATAGATGATCAGTACACTTGTTGTCTGTGGGAAGCGTTTAACGTGAATTAACTTGATTGGATTCCACACAAGTGCGTATGAGTGTTTTATTATCCTGTTTCAATAGTTTTAGTGTCCCCTGATGGTGTACATGCTGTTTCAGAGGCTTTTCCACCGTGCCAAGAATATAATTCTGGGGCAAACACTGAATACTTGTAATTTTTGGCATGAAAATGGTCAAATTTGCAGATATTGAGTATTGGTACAAAATATATTATTGGCAGTTTCAATCCAAAAATATTATTTGTATCAGCCTTTCAAAAACCCATATACTCTACATATACCCTAGTTACAGCATCTTCTCCCCTCCCTCCTACACTTGTCCTCCATCTTCTCCCCACTTCTCTCCTCCTATCCCACCCCACTTCCACTTACTGCCCCCTTGCCATTCTACTTCCATCTCCTCCGTCCTGACAGGTTCGTTTGCTGGACGGCTCGGCCATCACGGCAGTCTTCAAGGCCCAGGAGCCGCTGGCGGCAGTGCGCGTCTACGTGCAGATGAACGGCAACACGCCCGAAGGCCAGGACTTCACACTGCTGTCACCCTACCCCCGCCACGTTTACACCGAGCTGGACATGGAGAAGCCCCTCAAAGAACTGGGTGAGCACTGGACAGTTACTAAATATGTTATACTTAATGAAAATTGCAATTTAGTATGTGCATTCTGTTTTAGGGTGGATTTTGTCTTTTGCTTAAGACTGTATCAATATCTTTTACTTTATGCTTGAAGAAAAATATCTAGTTTTCAAAAAAGCCTGTCAATACTACAGACCAAATTTTATACAGAAAGACTTTACTTCAATGCCAACATATGTGGGTTACCTGCTTAAATGTTCAACTTTTTTTTCCCTCCTTCATCTTTCTTTTGTGTGGCTAGGTTTGGTGCCTTCGGCTGTGCTGGTTGTTACCAAAAAGTAAGAACAGGAGGAGCTGCTCAGTGAGCCTACCTCACCCCGACTTCTTCTACATCAAAATAAAAGACCCCAGAGATGGACTGACCCAGGGACGGGCTCCCACCTTGCAGTATCATTCAATAAACCAGCTAACTGAACCATGGCAGTCAGATGTAATTTTAGGCTGTAGTCAGATTCTCTGGAAAGATCTTTGTTGCGTGCAATTAAATGTACACAACAAAAATCAAGTTATGGATAAACTGTTGGGATTTTCCAGACAAACTGAACACAACCCCTAGCCATCCTAGGCTTAGTTAATTGATTGGATATTGGTAGCTTTTTGTGCAGTGAACGTGACAGTGATCAGTTATTTGATTAAGTGAAGATAGCTGGCTATTGATTGTTGCTTTGAGGAGCACAGCTCATACCATCAACAGAACATTTACAAAAACAAAGAATCACCTTCTTTGATCTGAACCTTCCATAGCACCATACCAGGTAACACTAACTCGACTGGTTCTGAAAGGGCCTTAAATTCAATCCCTCTGATCTTCCTGATTTTGTGACATTCACTATTTTGCCAATTGTTTTTTTTTATAAGTTAAAATATATTGACAGTTATGTCTGCATAATCATCAAGAACCTACTTCAAATAAAGCTGACTTGGAAAATTTCTAGTAGACTGAATTTACTACCATGTACTGCATGTCTGGTCAACATCATTCAAATCACACATGGAACTAAATGGATATCTGAACAGGAGTTGCATGCAATCATCAAAATCCACTTCTCCCACATTTGGCACAGTTTCACAGACATTTTTATTGAACAATGCAAAAGTGGAACAGGCCAAGTCAATTCAGCGATAAAAAAGATGTATTGTTACCAAGCATTTACAGTGTACTTGAATGTAATTGCCCATGCCTTTATTTGCTCCACTGGATTCATTCGAAAACCAGTGAAACGGCATAACATGATACAATGAGGACTGATGCTGACAATTGCTTCATTCAACCAGCAGTTTTCAGAAGTCTTAACTGCTATAACAGACTGGAGTAGTGCTGCCGACTTCAAGTTGTGCAAATGAGATTCTCATCCATTTTATTCCCATCGACCTGAGGCAATGTCATAAACTAGAGAAAATTACATCTGTAGAAATGGAGTTGGAGAAAAGAATTTCTTCTTGTCTTGCCCATTGTTATAGCTTGACATTTAACGACTACAAATGTCAAATATGTCAAATTTTCCAACCGCCAAGACTTGAGAAGCATGGGATCACAGGCACACTTGACGTGACGCAAAAGAAGAGCTCTGTCATGACACTATAAAACACCTTTATATACATTAGAAAAACAACAACTAGCCTACTTGGTGGAATGATACAAGATGTCAACCATACTATTTCATCTATCTGTGTGGTTGAATTATGTGGATAGCTTTAAAATATGGGCAAAGGGGCTGGCTTGTGAGCAAACATACAAAAATAGGATTAAAACCTAGGAGGGGACAGGAGGCACCTCTTAAAGATACTGGCTGGGTTTCCAAAGAGCCAAAATTATCTTTGTTCAATTGAACGACAATGCAGCAAATGCTAAGGTCCGTTTGGGGAAGTAGGTCCGGACTGGTGGACATTCCCACCCTACCCACAGCTCCATATATGGCCAGTGGATAGGAGTCAAACTGAGGCAGAGACACATACTTAGGGAACCATGAATACTGAAAAATGAACGTCCTCGATTCCTTCCTTTATTATCTTTACGTCTTCCATCCATCCCTCTGAACCTATGCTGAACTGATGGGACCTGTAGCGAGCTAAATTCCAGCCCCTTATTTCCACAAATCCAGGACAGTGACGTGAGGACGATCAGAGGAAGGACGGAAAGGAAAGGATGCAAGGACGTATTTTAGCAGTATTCGCACGTAGACCTGGAGGACTGGGTGGTTCAGTTGGTTGGTCAGTTTGAGGGGCCATCCTGGATGAACTTGCCTCCTGTGGCCTCTTGGTGTCACAGTCCTGCCCCCCCGCCCCTCTTAGCTGGGAGGATAATAGCCCTGGTTGTAGTTCCAGGTGTTCTGGTAGCCATAGCTGCTGTACTGGGGTTGCTGGAAGAGGAGCAAGAAACACAACACTGACAAACAGGAAATAATATGGAAGGTACAGAATAAATTGTGCTTTGCCATAGCAGGGTGTCAGTTTACTTTCAATGGAACCATTTGAACAGGATGTTCTTGGCTACATCCTCTCTACTTGAAATGAAATTGACACCAACCTCACACTGCCATTCACTCTAAACCACTGGAAACACTGGAGGCTGTAAGCCTTCCCTGAAAACCTTCATGACAGTTTTGTTCTGACTACTCGTTATTGAAAAGCTCATGTCAACTTGGTTGCTTTACAGATTTCCAAAATAGTATTTATCTATTCAAAGCAATTTCTGGAGTGCGATAGTCTCTCTCTCGTACCTGGTACCAGCTACCGTATCCCCCGTAGCCTCCCTGGGTGCTCATGTCGCTGCCCACAGGGGGAGGGGGCGTGGTTATGGGGACGTGCGGCATGGTAGGCGGGACTTGCGGGGGCATGGAGACTGCAGAGCCATCATCGCTTTTACTCAGCTTCTCTGGGTCCTCATTGTCCCTGCCAATCAAGCAGTCAATCAGCAGCATGCCGATGTTTGGCAAATATTCACCCATTCCTCACGTTAGATATCAGCTCAGATGTACCCATTAAATTATATTTGAAATCTTAAAGTAAATTATTTGATATATATATGGAATATTGATGATCCTCATTATAAATGGGTGAAAATACACAGCAATCTGCTTTGTGTGCTGCCAGTGATAATATTCACCATCAGTGTAACATATTGGCCATGAGGCACATTCATTTATCAGTGTAGGCTGAAACAGTCGACACTAGTGATTCTAAACCTTATGCTCTTTTATGGTAGATATTGTCTTATAATCCATCAAATTAAGTCAAAAAACGTGTATAGCAACAATAGCAACAATAACAATGTTCCTATAACA
The DNA here is from genome assembly GCA_900323365.1 of Monocentris japonica. Taxonomy (NCBI): domain Eukaryota; kingdom Metazoa; phylum Chordata; class Actinopteri; order Trachichthyiformes; family Monocentridae; genus Monocentris; species Monocentris japonica. The sequence goes on along the minus strand of OOFE01002791.1, from coordinate 29,426 downwards.
AGAACAGTCCCTGTAAAATAGTTTCTCTTCAACATAATTATTTTAAGTTGGAGACAATCATCGATTCATTTCCTCTCACCCATTCTCGGCTCCTCTCTTCTTGGCGCCCAGCTCCTTCAGCAGTTTCTGGTGCTCCTCGTAGATGGACAGCACACTGGAGAGGACAGACACAGGCAGTGATTAGCACCCATTCAGGTCAAAATTCCTTAAAGGCAATGAATGGCGTTTATTGATACCGGTCATAATTTACTTGACTATCAGATTTTTTTTAAAACTGAACGATCACAAGCCAGTCACAACAATTCTCACTGCTCATATGGTGTGCACTCAATTCTGACTGGCCCTAACAACCGTGTCTTCGCTTGAGTGCTGACCTCTGGATAGAGTTCCCGTAGTCCTCGACATACTGCAGGCCCCTCTGGGAGAAGAGGATCTTGGTGTGTGGGGAGAGGGGTGCTGCCAGGGCTCGCGTCACACACTCCTGCACCGCCTCAGCTGAGGCCCGAGGGTCCCCCGACACCTCCAGCTCCAACAGGTTCATGTGCAGTTTACTATTATCCTGAGAGGTGGACAGAGGTGAGGGACAGATGGACAACGAAAGACAAGAATTAAAACGTACTGTCCGATGAATCATTTTTTAGCTAGTTTGAGTGCTAGTCGACTCATTTCCCCTGCACGTAACATTTACAGCTCAAGTGTTTCTGCTAGATCCACAGCTCCAGTCACATCGCAAAGGAACGTTAATGGGAGAGTTTGATTTGACGGTGCAGCATTCTACCAGGAAGCCACAATATCGATGGCGTCTTGCTTGCATAATTCAATGTTTTTCCAGTTGAAATGGGATGTTGGGGAGGGCTGTGTTGGGGAAGAATAAAAAAAAAAAATAGCCAGTGGAGCCCATTGCATAATCAGTGTCGTTGTGAAATAATCTACTGTGAAATGACCACTACTACTGAGCTGCCACAAACTGCCACTGGAAAAGGAAACAGGGTTTCTGGGTGAACACCCAAAAATGCATGGCTGTACCATGCTGCAGGGTAAGGTACCAGTTAAGATCAGTGAAAAAGTTTAGGAAATGTATTTCAGGTTTGCATACAAACAGAAGTGTTGACACGCTTTATTCATACATGTGCTACTGTTTAAATGACCTTCTGAGTTTCTCCTCTAATTGTTCACTAGTATCTGTAATCAGAATACACTTTTCAGGGGATGTTGTTCAAAAATCTGTGATGGTATTATTGGTTGGAATTTTTATGTACACCTACTGGTATGCTATGAAGTAACTGCTAAAAATGTGTTTTCCAGGAAGTAAAAGAAATTGTACCAGGAATTTTATATCAAAATACAAAAAATGAAAGTTTTGGCATTTTGTTAAATAAGTGTAAGTTATGATATGGAGAATGACCTAATGAGGTGAAAATTTTGACTTTAATAATTGAACCCAAAATTGTGATATGTGAAGATACAGCATTAACTGTGCAGCCCTAGTAGAGGCTCCTGTGTGTGTCTCACCGGACTGATCTCCAGGGCCTCCTGTAAAACTCCGCGGGCCTTGCTGGGGTTCCTGCCCAGCTTCAGCAGCAGACGTGCCAGCTTGATGGAGAAGAAGGCGTGGAGCGAAGGCTTCTCTTTGGACTGGACCACCGCCTCCCGCAGCAAGGCCTCCGATTCGTCCAGCCGGCCTGCCCGTCTCTCCAAGCCAGCCCTGCGGAGACGGACCACGGCCAATCCTGGCAGGGTTTTCTCCAGGGCCTCCAGCACACGGCGGGCCTCGGCCAGGTCACCTGACAGAACGAGAGAGGAAATTTCCTAGACTGTGGCGGCCTTATTTA
>OOFE01002782.1:3393-16517 GCA_900323365.1 Monocentris japonica | reverse complement strand
GGAGCCACACCCACGCCGCACACACAGACACAGACTGACAATGAGATCCTGTATATACAGGATGGAGGTGGAGACACACGAGAGGGGCAGGGGCATAGAAACACAAGGAAAACCAGGAATCGTGGCTGGGACCATGACAAAAAGGCCTCTATCCTTCCAAAGATTCCTGTCAGAACACAGTTGAATTACTTGGGGATAAATATACAAACCTCTCTGAATGGTATAGTCATGTATAACTATGAAAAAAATATATAAAGATGTTGAGTAAGATTTAGCCAAATGGATTACCGTGCCATTTTCCATATAGACCAGAATTTGTGAGTTTATATGGAATGGAAAACACCCTAGGTTACAGTTTACCACTTTGCAATGTTCCAAAGCTGATGGGGGGCTTTCACTGCCTCATTTTCAACTTCATCACCTTTCCAGTTATAGCCATTAACAACATGGATGAACCCATTATCATGTGTCTTATGGAGGGCAACTGAGGAAGTACTGATATTCCCTGTCAGACTTCAAGATATCCTTTTTTTCCAATATATCCAACAAGAAATGCATGCTTAATTTCGGACCTATTATTGTCATGGTCCCGGTCATGGTGCCTCTCCTTCATTCCTAGTGTTTCTGCTGTTTTTCCCTTCCTGGTGTTTCTTGTTGGTCCCCTGTTTGTTCTCTGTCCTGTATGTCTGGGCGTGGGGCCCCGTTAGACTCCTGCGACCCATCCACTCATCAAGTTCCTGCAGTATAAATACCCCGGCTCTGCACTCCAGTCTTCGCCAGATCACTCAGTTTGCCAACATGGTACTAAGGTCACCTTCACACACCATTGTGGTACAACAGCCATCAATTCAGGCAACAAACCAAATCCTCGTCCTCGAAAGGTATTAATACACTTGGTGACATACACCGATCAGTCACAACATTAAAACCACTGACAGGTGAAGTGAATAACATCGATTATCTTGTTACAATGGCACCTGTCAAGGGGTGGGATATATTGGGACGCAAGTGAACAGTCAGTTCCACTCTTCTCAGAAGAGTGGAGGCTTTTATAGTAGCAAAGGGGGCACTAACTCCATATTAATGCCCATGATTTTGGAATGAGATGTTCGACAAGCAGGTGTCCACATACTTTTGGCCATATTGTAGACATCACTGTAGACCTGTACAGACTGCTGTTCAATGTGTTTACTATACTGATTCATTTTGACCTATGTATGTTCACATCAAAGTGCACCAGATTGCTGCATTTTACTATTAACTTTCTCCTAGGGGAGGATGCTACTATGGTTCTCTAACTGCCTCTTTGCTCAGGCCATCAAGGCCTGTCATTGCTTTAATCTTGACCACAATCTTCAAAAGTCAGTGAGTGGACAACGTAAGTCCATTGCTAAATATTGTGAGCACAGGGTCTCACACTAACTAGGCATAGGAAAGGTTGAGGCCAATTATTTTATATTTTTTGAGACTTTTTTGGAGACAATTATAAATATATGCAGGTAAGTGATAAAAAAATAAATCAACCATCAAACTACACAGCTTAAGGGGACTTTGCTATTTTCATAGGACTATAAACTAGCCCAATCAGATAAAATATTTAGCCATTTAGTGTGTTTTTATGCAGTGTATGCCATCAGTTCTTTCCAACCCAATGTTACATTAGATATATCAGTTTGCTAATATATCTATTGAATCTGATATAAAGCCAATATTCAACTTTTATTAAAAATCTGATCAGCCAGTTAGTGTTGGCCACCTTTTATATGATGCGGTTTGTTTGATTACATATTAATTGTAGAATTGATACTAAATTGGTTGTCAGTGGGAAGCCCTGAACTTGAATTGATTCTTATGTAATATTTTGATTGGGTATGCATGGGCGTTGTTGTTATCCTGGGTTTCTATGCCCTCAAGTGTTTGCCTTGTGGAACTGTCCTTGAGCAATACACTGAATATACTGTATACTAGCTGTAGGGCGGTGTTCTGTTTAAGTTGAGGACCACGATCACTTGTTACCTATTTATGAACATTTGGAACACATGGAAATTTTGCCCTGAAAGTAAAACTGCTGCTGCTGTCTTGGCCAGGTCTCCCTTAGTCTCAGTGAAATTTGGAAGCTGTATAAATAAAGGTTATAAAGTAATGTTAAAATAAATAAAAGATGAGTAAATTATTAATTAAAAACATCCTTATCACATCCACATTAATTATATGCAACCTTTAAACACCACAGAATAAATATGCCTTGATAATTTTTTTTTTTTTTTGTAACTGTTGGTCCTGTTTGTTCTGTGATATGATGATGGTGTATTTTAGGAAAGGAGGTCAATGATGTGGGGGGAGAACCAAAAGGTTGAATACACGTATGTGTGCCAAGTGCTTGTGTGGGTATGCATGCATGTGTGTGTGTATCGGGTTGCGCAGAATGTTCCAGGACAGATCATATGATGTTTTCCCTCAGACAGAAGATGGACACAGACACACCGACAAGTCAACAAGACTCTTTATTCCGTTGCAACCAACAGACTCTACTGATGCACCACAGTGTTTGGTTCCTGCAGGCGAAAACACACAATCTTCCCAGGAAACAAGTCATATATTAGCCTCTCCTATGTAAAAGTAGATAAACACACTTTGAATATACAGACTACATACACAACCAACTAAATGCATGGTAAATACTAGGGACTGACAGATATGGATTTTTGCTTGAAGCTTGTGGGTATTTTTACATATGAACCTTGCCTAGTGCAGCTTTAAGATCAAGGAGGCATAGGTGGGTATTAGGGTTTGACCAAAATGGGTTTAAAAGCCTGATACAGATACGGTTATTTGGGGATTTTAGCTGAAAGCTAAAATCAATATTAAAAGTGTCAATATTCAATATGTTTAAATTTGTAAAAGCATACATGGTTAAGGTAGGTAAAAGGTAATTTTTCCCTGCTCAGCTACCTAATAAAAGCTAATGGCTCTTTAATGTTAAGGCGATGCAGTTACTTTGCAGTCGTTTTATTCTGTGCTTATTCTGCACTAAGTATGAGCTCTAATCCTTAGTGGCTGTCTGGAGGAAGTAGGTTAGTATTAATAGTATGTATTATCAAATGCCTGCTGTAATTTGTATTGGTGTGCTATAGGTGTTTGATTCTCTGAATCAGACTTGTAGTGCTATTCTACCCTACAGTGATGGTTAATAACTTCTACAGTAAAAGCATTCTGCATGATCATGTGACGTTATTCTGCAGTGACCGTGAGCCTCCCAGCCGTAATTCGTAATGGGTGTTTAGAACATGTAGTGGAGAGATAGGGTCTCAATGTGCTGCTCCACTGCTCTTTAAAACGGTAGATCAGGGTATTGTCACTGGCGTCGGAGAAAGTCAGACAACCTCTCTCCCAGTCCAGTTGAACTCTGATCCTCCGTAGCCTTGGCCTCAATTTCAGGGGGGCGCTGTGGCCGGGGGAGGCATGGTACTCCCCAGAGGAGAGATAGACTATCCATAAGCCCCCATCAGGGTCAGTGTTAGTGTTAGAGGAAGGGCTAGGGTTTAGATCAGAGTCAGACCAGTACCCTGGGCTTGGAGACCAGTCCTTCCTGTGGATGCTCTCTCTGGCCACGCCCAGAGACCAGTGACTGTTGTCTCCAACCTCCACCTCCCAGCTGTGCCTCCCTGAGTTGAAGCCCTCAGAGCCCAGGACACTCTGCAGGCACACAAACCTCTCTGGGTTGTCTGGAAGAGGCTGCTCCTCGCATACAAACACACTGGACAGGTCTGTAGATACACTTAAACACACTGCGGCTGTGTTAGGGTCCAGGGTCACTGGAACTGGGAAACACATGGACATGGTAGAAAGTCAGAGAAAGAAAGAGAGAGAGAGCAAAAAAGGCAGACATTCAGTTACAGAGCAAAACAAACAAGGTTAGTACAATGTGTAAACTACGAAAGAATGCATTAGGCCAAGATGAGATAGGAGGCTATTTTATCCTGTTCAAAAGCTCAGCTTTAAGTTCAGCTGTGAGCATTCTCCTTGCTATGCAACACAAGGTTTGACAGCAACTTGTATGCTATCTAATTAGCGTTAGCTAGCTAACCTTACATAACAAACAGGATAACTTTGAAAATAAAAATGGACAAGTTAGCAATTGCGCTGCTTGCCCTTGAAGAAGAGGATGAGGAGCCCATTTCGAAACAGAGGACGTGGGGACATGACGTCCTTCTAGGGAGAACACAGTACTGTGTCCAAGAGCTTTGCCTAGATAGCACCCATTTCAGTGTTTATTTTCATGTTGATGTAAAGAGCTGTGTGGCTATAGTTAAGACATGGTCAACTTTAACTTTAATCAGCCACTTGTCAGGCTGTTCAGACTACTGTGAACAGTGAATATACTGTATTAACTGACTGGACTCTTCTGTATGGACACAGGTTAATGTTCAGTATTTTATTTGTAAGTGCTGTATGTTAACTCACAGTACTGGATGATGCTCTGCATCTTGTCCCAGACACGGTGCTGCAGACAGCCCTGATGTTTGGCCACATCAAGCAGAGTTCCTGACTCTTCTTCAGGCTCCTCTATTCTGCATTGAGTCCTAGGAGACACACAAATGAACTAAGGCTAACTAAGCTAACTCTAAGGCTTGCAGTGAGGAACCTCCATCATATTGGAGGTACAGTTCCAAGAAAATGTTTGTGAACCCTTTTGAATTACCTGCATACATGGCTTCCAAAATTTGGTCATAACAATAGATAAACACAATGTGATTTAACAAATAACACACAAAAATTTGACTTCTACATGTCTTCATTTAACATATTGTTCAAACATTAACAGATAATGTCTTCTATGAAAGGGGTTAATCGAAGTCAGGTGATCCAATCAATGAGATTGGTTTGGGTGTGGGTTAGAGGTGTTGGTAACTCAAAGTTTGGTTACCAACAGATTCTGCTCTTCAAAAAAAGAGCTCTATTGAAGTGGAATATGCCCCGGGCAAAAGAAACTTCAGAGGACCTCCAGAGAAGAGTTGTTGAGGCTCAAACGAAAAAAGGCTACAAAGGCAAGTCAAAAAGTAGAAGAAAGGGCTACAAAAGCTTTTCCAGAGACATGGGCCTCCATCAGTCCACAGTCAGACAGAGTGTATACAAATGGAGAAAATTCAGTGCCATTGCTACTCTCCCTAGGAGTGGGCGTCCATCAGATGTCTTTTCGTGTCCACGAGTCCACGATAAGACATGTTTTGCACAAATGTTGGTATGTTATTTGTTGAATCACATTTAATTTATCTATTTTTATGACTTGAAGATCAAGCCATATCTTAGGAACTATTTATACAGGAATGCAGGTAATTCAAAAGGGTTGACAAACTTTTTCTCACAACTGTAGATGACATGACTATCTGATTTTTAGTCAAAGGCCAATAGTGGCCCAGTACATTGACAGACCGATATAGCGGTCAAACTGAGATGCTATGAGATGCTATGCAAGATGCTAAAATACAGGAAAAGTAAGTCACCTTTCAGAGGCCCTCTTGTAACTCTGTGGGGAGAAACGAGAGACATGGAAAAACAGAGTTCAATTTGTTCAAATGGAACAGAGCTAGAACAGGAGATGCATAGGTACATGTATTTTGTATGTTCTAGTAACACAACTTAGGAATTTATTTATTATGTGTTCTAATTACCCTGCTGAAGAATTTCAGTAACCCGGCATTGGGCGGAAGGCAGGGAAATAATCTGGACAGGTCGCCAGTCCATCACAGGGCAAACACATAGACAAACACACCCACCTTCTTGAGGCGTCATGGACCGAACTCAACGAAACATCGGTGAAGGAAGGTGCCCACTTGATAACCCCAATGATATGCCACGTAGCGCTATTGGCTAGAGTAGGTACTGTCGTTAGAGAATGGTGCCACCTGTAGATTTATGACGGTGTGGCCTGATGTTTGCTATGGTGTGTTTTTTGTATCAGTCTTATAACATCTGTATTGAGCTTCTATGAGTGTTCGCCCTAGAGTATGACACAAGGCATAGTAACATCTTATCCTGTGTATTAATTGATGAACGTGATGAATATAAATGGATTTAAAAAGCTAAAACAATGCCTCAGTGTTATGTTAGTCTATGCTAAAAACTGGTGTCTATAAAAGCATATAATTGGAATAAAAGGGACATGGGTGTTGCGTTAGCCGGTTATCACCTACGCCTCTTTTCGAACCAGGAAAAACCTTGTTTACACTGTCAGAGTACCTAATTCATGAAGAGTCAAGGTTCCATAGTGAGGGTGAAGGGGTTACCTTTAGGAAGAGGACGTCCTCTAACTCTATGGCCTCTTCTGTCTCTCTGATGGCGTTTGTTAGTACTCTGATATCATCGCTGATCTTGTCAATTTTCTCTTTCATGCTTTGACTCTTTTCTTCCTCTTCCTGCACCAGCAATGACATCACAGCTGCCTCCTCATCACGCAGGTATTGGTGCATCTTCTCAAACTCCTCCCTCAACACCTGGGATGTGTGTTCTGATTGGCTCTTAGGACAGGTGTAGAAGGCTTCATGTTAGAAGTTGTCCCTTCTGTCTAGCAGCTTTGATACTGGTTTAATTTCCCTAGGACTCTTGTTAGATGTCACCCTGTGTAGGTGTGAGTGACTTGATAAAAATAATTGTATACTGTATACCTTAATATGAGCTGCTGTGTCCTGCCAGGTTACTCTGATGGTGGTCAGAGTTTCTAACTGGTCCTGGAGATTTCTGATGGCAGATTGCAGCTCTCTCTATTAACAGAATATCAGGGCAAATCAGATACACAATATTACACCTCACCATATATTATGACAAGAGCACAGTGATGCACATTACAGACGTGGACAAGTGAAACATATCGTCCCCTATGACTGATGCAGGCACCCCTCGGGCCAATCAGTGAAAAGATACATCATCACATCCCAAGTTTCATCAAATTTCAAGGATGTGGATGTGTGTACCAGATTTTGTGTCAAACGGATTTATGATTTAGTAGTTAAAAGTTTGACCTTTACTTATGGTGCCCCCATCAAGTGGGAAGGAGATAGAGGTGATAGAGGTGATTTCAATAATTATCAACTGATCTCCAAACTGTCCTGGCTAGCAAAAATTCTGGAATAATTGGTGAATAATCAACTCAAATCATTCCTCTCAAGGTATTCTATGTTGAGCCCTCATCAACCTGGTTTCAGAGCTAAGCATAGCACCATCTCTGCTGTTACATTAGTCTTGAACGATATTGTGCCCGCCTTGGACAAAGAAACATTGTGCTGCTCTTTTTGTTGATCTGTCAAAGACATTTGATAGATCATTCAGTACTTTCATAGAGACTACGTTGTTTAGGTTTGGATTCACTTGCCTGTAGATGGTTTCAGAACTATTTCTCTGAGAGGCTTCAGTGTTCGAAATTGGGGAATGCCAAGTCTGACTTCTTACCAGTAACAAAAGGTGTTACACAGGGATCAATTCTGGGTCCTGTGCTGTTCACCATCTATATTAATGATATTGTCTCATCTCTTACTGGCTGTCACGTTCACGTTTATGCGGATGATACTATTCTGTACTGTTTCGCTGACTCTCTACAATTAGCTGTGGAGAACCTACAACTTTCCTTTAGTGCTCTGCAAGATGCACTTAATAATCTTAAATTGCTACTGAATGCAAATAAAACAAAACAAACATGCTCTTTTCTAGAGCCAGAGATATTGACCACAATAATTTGCATTTATCTACAGTGAACAGATCTAGCATTGAGATGGTTGCAGAATATAAATATCTTGGCATCTGGCTTGATGAGAGATTCACATTTAAATACCATATAGACAATATAGTAAATTGCGGCAAAAAATTGGCTTCTTGTACAGAAACAGGACAAGCTTTCCAATGATCAGTAGGAAGAGACTCATTGAAGCAGTTTTCCTGTCAGTTTAGACTCAGTATATCATGCCGCCCTCAGATTTATTACTGGTGATAGGTATGCTACTCATCACTGCATCCTGTGTGATAAGGTCGGTTGGTCTTCACTGTCTGAGAGACGTGATAAGCATTGATATTTGTTTACCAACAAAGTTACCTCCCTATGTCACAACTATGGTCTGTTTGACACTACCAAACACACTCAAATGACTTGTCAATGAATGTCTTATGCTTCAAGTCCCCCAAGTTTGTTCTGAAATCCAGAAGAACAAGTCACATTGTTCTAGACAATCACAGTCACAATACTTGGCCTCTAGGGGTCCAGGCATTTTTTTCTTCCACCATTCCTTATGTCTCTTCCTTTTAACTCTTCTTACAGTGTATTAGGCTGGCCCTGTTCATGACTGCATGCAGTCCAGGGACATACTCTATTTTTCCTTTGCGGTATCCTATTGTTATTTTGCTGCTACAATAACCCCACATATAGATCAGCTCTGTTCCATTTAGCTCTTGGTTAGAGCACTGATTAAGCCCTTATGTATAATTTTACAATCAGAGGCCAACATCATGCTGCTACTCTAAATATCCAGTGATATAGGTCAAGGCCAATGTACTTTCTTTTTTCATTCCCTCCCATTTGCATCTGACCTTACAGTCCAGAACAGCCTCCTGTATGGAGCAGCATTGGTGGTCATCATGCTTCTCTCTCTGACACTCCTGGCAGACCGGCTCTTGCTCCTCCAAGCAGAACAGACTGAGCAGCTCACCATGCTGCAGACAGAGCTCTTCTCCCCTGCCCAGGTCTCCAGCCCCACCTCCATCCCCAGCTTTCACCCAGTTGTCTTTCCCCGCAGCCCTCTCTCCAGCTCCAGATGTAACCCCGGGCCTCCTGGGCTGGCCCTGAAAGAGGGCATCCAGTAGAGTCTGGAGAACAGAGTCCATCAGCTGTGATCCATAGCAGATGGTGCAGCCGTCCTGGCCCAGCTCCCCCTGGCTCAGCTGGATGCATGCCGGACACAGTTTGTGGCCGCAGGACAACACCAGGACACCCACCGACTGGCAACCCGGACACTCAGCTTCTTCTTCAAGCTGGTAGCTTGGACATCTGGACTCTACACTTTGACGGCCTGGATGTTGTTGCTCCTCTACAGAATGAGAGCCTTGGCTATCCTCTCTAGACTGGCAGCTTGGACGAACAGCCTCTTCATACTGGCCGCCAGGAGTGCTTGATTCTCTGTCTCGGTGTCCTGGCCCCTCTTTCTCCTCATGATCAGCTTGACTGGCCCTCTCTGCCATCGTCTGCCAGCAGATGACTTGATAATTTTAGTGCAGTGTAATTCTTTGGCCCAGTTTATCACTGTGTGGATTCTGTTGTATTTGACTTAGGCTAACTGTTGTGTAGGTTTCTGTCCTTGGCTGTCTGGTCCAGGTACATGCCAGCGTCTGACAAGTGTTACTCTTCAGTCCAAACAGATTCTGATCTCTGCACTTGTTTGCAAAACCACTTGTGCTGTCTGTAACTACAAACTCCTCCCGGTCCGCTCCTCTTCTCTCCTGCCTCCCCTTCCCCCTCCACTTGCAATAAATACAGGGAAGGTCTGTTGGTATGAAAAGATTATTTTATGTATGTGTAAATGTATGCATATACTTAATATGACTCAGTATCTATGTAGATATTCTATTATGTTTCTGTTAATTACACCAACTAAAGAATAATTATAAATAACTATGCATTTATTTATAAAATAAAAAAATAAATAAAATAAAAGGACTGTAATGTCATCCATAAATTAACCATATACTTTATATTGTATATACACTGATATTACCTCGCTACTTACATCAACACTTTTTACCTTGATACTTTGTGCTAGCTAACATTAGCCCTTAAGCTAACTAACTTAACATTAGTCAGTCAGATAAGCTATTACTTCACATGTATTCCACAGATATATTTAGCGAACTAGTGTAACAATAATATTTCTCATTTCTCATCATAATATTTCGATTTTGTTTGTAATTTTTCTGTTTTTTCTTTTCATTTTTTCAAATACATGTTTTGAAATAGCTTACCTACTAATGTATTTCTAATTTCATGACTGTGGTCCATGGATTTATAAGGTCTGGTCACCCAGTTTAGTTAGCTGTCTCTCTTCAGTGCAGACCAGACTTAACCTGCTTCATACTGTAGTGACTATATGTTTGGCTACCAGTCACATTAAATTGTGTGTTTCTAAAAAGGTTAATTTGTTCCACTGTGTAGACATTATCTGACAGATTCCTGATAAACAATGACTGTATCAAGGCATCTTGTCAAACTACCCAGCAAAGGGCTGTAGTTGAATTCTGTGTCACCAACTCCCTATTTTCTACATTTTGAAAAAATATACACAAACGCACTATGTGTTACTATCAAATTCATCCTGAACATCGCAAATGACACAAACATACAAAGTGAACTCATGCTTTTATTGCCCTGGTTCTACTAATTAACTCAAATAAATGACAACAACACTTGAGAGGACTACATGAAAAAAACATGGCAGGGGAATTACCCTGTCCAACTGTGAGGTGATGATGCCTATAGGCGTGAGGGATGATGATACGAAAGATGGGCCTATTTTAATTCCAATATCTCCCAAAAGCAATGTTGCAAGAGTCAAATTTCTTGGAATTAGGAATTCAGGAATTAGACAATTCATTCAAAATTCATTCACCGATGTAGGTTGAGGAAAAAGGTTCATCCATGAATGTCCATGAATACATAGACTATATAGCATATGTATTATAACATGAAAATCATCAGGATGGCGCAGGAAAAATCTGATTATGACATTCAGATTTTGCACTTTTTAGTCATTGGCTGCACTTGATTCCTCTCTGTGAAACTGGTCCTATACAGGCATGTCCAGTTTGTCCTACAAATTGGACATTTACTGAACAGTGAAATTTCAGATCCACCTTCTCATTCAGGAAAGGGCAACCACGTGCCATGGAGGGCCAACGGTCTACAGCTGTTTTCACGGATAACCACAGCTTCAACCAGATAGGAGGAATTAATCAGTGAAATCAGCTCCTGAAGTGACTGGTTAGAATGAAAACCTGTAGACTCTCGGGCCTCAATGCCACAGGGTTGGCCATCACTGTTCTGATTTGGTGTATGGTGTTAGAACATCACCTAGCGACCTTTTCCTGTCATTACACTATATAAGTAATAAAGCACTGCTCTGCCTAAACAGGGGTCGGGAGTGTTTCCTCAAAATGTAATCCACTACCGTTATCGATGACCTACTTAAAATTGGGATCAGTCGTGTAATCGGCTGGGACTCAGTAATGTAATCTCATTACTTTCAGGTTACTGTTTGAGATCGTGCAGCCTGACATCCTTAGGCACTCCACGTCCGTCCTGACCATCTCATCCCTGTTTTATTCCTTTAAAACATGTTTTTAATTCATCTGTCAATTGTATATTTTATTGGTTTAGATTTATTGTTGTTATTATGAGTATTATTATTACTATTATTATTACTTATTGCAATATTTTGGCCACCAAAATATCTGTACTTATTTTGCGCTGATGTGACAGACCCACATGAATCAGTTGAAGTAGTATGAAAGAAGTATTGATAAAATGATGGCTTATTATGGCTTGTAAGCTGAAACAAAGCAAGGAAAACAAATATTGAATGAGTAAAATAAACCTCATGAGCATGTTGTAAGTGCTTCCATCTTAAGGTAGATAAAAGATAAAATAATGAGAGGCAACAGGAAGCAGTAGATTAAGTCTCTCCTTCATTTGTAATGGTCATATGGGAAATAATATCAACCCTATGAATATATTTGACCAACCCCTATTAAAATTTTATGGGAATTCCACAGACGTCATGGTGTCATGGGACTTTGTTTTTTGTTTCTCCACCCATTAAAACAAGACACATCACATAACACGGGTTAACACAGGTTTATTCTGGGGTCATGGAGGTTTTCCTCCTTCATCTCAGCACAGAAAATTATCCCAACCATCCCTGAGACACACAGAATCGCTGAAAAAAAAAAAAAAAACCCATCCCATTTGTTTGCTCTAATTTCTTTAACCAAGCATCCAAAAAGTCATTCTTGAGTAAAACCTGGTCATCTAGTTTACTTAATTCAGATAAAGCAAAAAAACACAACACAAAATTCAGGTGTAAATGCACCCAAGACGTATTGAAGATCACCCAAACCACCTCTGGAGGTGGTCAGAGACGCATTAGACCACATTAACAAAGTGTAAATGCATTGTGTTGCCAATCCATACATAACAACTACGGAAATAAACTGTAGTGCACAGATACGCAAAGCAATGCACACACATCAATCCACTGTCCGCTGGCAGCTCAGCTAGTAACATTCACAGCTAAAATAGAGTGTTAGGACACTGCTGGAGGCTGAACAAGTGAGACAAGATGTTTCAAGGACATAAGGCATGTAACATGGTCTAGGCCCTAGACCATGTTACATGCCCTAGACTCTAGGGCAAGGCATGGGGCATTTCTCACCATTCTTGCATAGCAAAATGAGTAGTCCAATGAGTCCAAATGACGCCAACGCATGCTGCAACGTCATGAGTTAAATGCAAACAACTAAATGAACTGCAAATGAAAAAGTAGTGTGTAAACATGTACATAGTGGCCGACTGGTAACTAGCTGCCAGTGCAAGTTGACTGATCTAGTCACAAAGTACCTGCACTGGACTGCATTGGTTTTTTGCCATACAAAGAAGAAGAGAGGCATTTTCCATATCTGCATCAAACTTTTGAAGTTCTGCATGGGTGAAATGAGAGCATTGTGGATGAGTGGTTTACAACCTCAGACAGGCTCAAGTAAGCTGGTCTATGTGCCTGTACTGTGTAAGCAGAGGGAGTGTGTGTGCCTTGCAGTAATTATGTGCCAGGCTTAAGTATTACGAGCGGAGTGACTTGCACGTCCATCTGCTTTTGGGCAACATAGAGACAAAAAAGATTTCAACGCACAGATGCATTTTAAGTGCAAATGTAACATGGTTAAATCACATGTAGACGCAATCGGGATAAGAGATGCATGTAAAGCCAGGCGTTCAGGAGCCCTGTGTGTGTTTTAAGTCTCTACATTATCACTACAGTCACTCCCTCCTCCTCTTCTGTGCTCCACTATCTCCATCATGATACCCCTCTGTCCCG
>OOFE01002778.1:22775-35636 GCA_900323365.1 Monocentris japonica | reverse complement strand
TGCTGGGAAACCTTGGGTCCTGGCATTCATGTGGATGTTACTTTGACACGTACCACCTACCTAAACATTGTTGCAGACCAAGTACACCCCTTCATGGCAACGGTATTCCCTGATGGCAGTGGTCTCTTTCAGCAGGACAACACGTCCTGCCACACTGCAAAAATTGTTCAGGAATGGTTTGAGGAACATGACAAAGAGTTCAAGGTGTTGACTTGGCCTCCAAATTCCCCAGATCTCAATCCGATCGAGCATCTGTGGGATGTGCTGGAAAAACAAGTCCGATCCATGGAGGCCCCACCTCACAACTTACAGGACTTAAAGGATCTGCTGCTAACGTCTTGGTGCCAGATACCACAGGACACCTTCAGAGGTCTTGTGGAGTCCATGCCTCGGCGGGTCAGAGCTGTTTTGGCGGCACGAGGGGGACCTACACAATATTAGGCAGGTGGTTTTAATGTTATGGCTGATATATAAGGACGCAAATCTACAAGATTTGGCAAACAGGTAAATGTTTGGTGTCAATATTACAAGACAGAACCACCTGTCTTGGAGTCTGAAGATATGAGACTCCTAACAAATTTAAGTGATTGTTGCTAAAATAAATTTTGCTGGTGATGAAATATGTGGGTTCATGTTTTTCAGAAAGGGGTTTTACATGTTGGAGGTTTTTCTTTGGACGGACAAAAACATAGTCATTTTTAAATGTTGGTGATATCACTCATGACTTACAGCGATGTGCATAATGTGATGTTAAATACTGTCAACACCAGCATTTTAAGAGATGCGGCTAACAATCAAAACCCTGAAGACAGGTGCAGATCAATTTAAACCCATTGTCCTTTTACATCCGTGAACGGTTTGCATACCGTGTCAAGTAGCCGTAGCGCATTCATGTAGTCAACTTGTTGGAACATGGCTTAGTGCACACCAACAATGTTGTACCACAGATTCAATACACATTTTCAATACTGAACAGGCTGACAAAAGCCCTTTGAAACAAGGACGCACTGAGACGGTTTACCTTTGGTAAAATAAAAGCTTAAAGCTGCAATTCTAAAGAATACCAACTCCAAATGAGGGAAATATCAGTCTCTCAATAGTAAAAAAAATCTTACTACACTACACACAAAAAACAACTTTGGTAAGAGAAATGGATGTAACAATCATCGTGCCATGGTTGATGGACTCACTTCCCCTCTGCTTGAGGGTTCCAGCTCACGGCAGCAGCATCAGGCCAGGCTCACAACGGACAGGTGTTTGGTATCGAGACAGCAACTCTTGTAAACGCAATCTCCCTGCACATCAAATCGTCTATCATCACTACCCTCCTGTTTCTGTTAGCTCTTTGTATTTCCTGGGCAGACATAAGACAGGACGATGTCCATCATGTTCTTCACAATGGTTGGAGGTGGATGAAGGGCGTGAGGGAGGTGGTGTGCTAAAGTCATTTCCCAGGCGTCCACCAGCAGGACATCCAGGCCCTTGAACATGGCCCTGAGCACCCCGTCCAGCTGCAGCGAGTACCAGTCACTGTTGTACAGGCTCACCTCTTGGTCCAGGGCTTGGAAGTTGGCTGAGCGGATCACCACCAGGGTCCCTGGGGCCCGGTCCAGAAGTTGCACCAGTGCCCGTCGAATGTGACGCAGTCGTCGGACGTAGACCTCCACGGGGAAGGTGCTGAAATGGGACCAGATGCTGAGGACCACGACCGTGTCCGGGCCCCCGGGCAGCCCATCCAGCTCATTTGATATGTAGCGCAACTCGCTGGAGGTGACAGTGGAGAAGCGGATGGGGGGACCGTGGCAGCGGTACTTCAAGAGAATATTATGGGTGCTGTCCACTGCCATGAAGGGCCCGACGTTTTTAGGACTGTGTAGGTTGAACTCCTTTAATTCTAAGAAAGATGGAATAAATGGGTGGGGATCACAGTAAGACAGATGTAAAAAGCACCATGTGGAGTGCAAATATGAAACAAGACAAGACAAAAGGCAAGGCTCACCTGGTACAAAAGCGTTGAGGTACTCAAACCACTGTCTGACGGTGGAGTCTCCGTACATGTTGATCACCTTGCCCTGAAGACACTGAGTGATGGCAGATGAGTCATTGAACTGGCGCATTGTAACGCCACCCAATGGCCTCCATGAGCCCTCGTAGTAATACCCAGAAGGTGTCAGCTTAATAGGCTCTGGCTTTATACTGCTGCTTTCTACCTCTGGTTCATCTGACATAGAGTGAGAAAAGTTGCAGACAAAATGAGTTTACTGAACGGAGCACGTATACACTGTAATAAATCAGACAAAATACACACTACATACTTCTGCTGGCTTACCTTTCTTCTTAGGCAGCACATTGATTCTGTCGGGGCCTGAAGCGTGTATGCGAACTTTGATGTTTACACCACTGAGATTAAAAAAAATAAACGTTACAACAGAGCGGTAATAAAATCTGAAAGTATGTCCTGTTACGACATATTTATCAGACGATAACACTACAAACCTCTGGAACAGCAGCGCTTCTTTGTTGGTGATTATGTGTTTCTGATAGCCTCCCTTGGCGTGGTTGATCCTGGTGTCACAGCTCAGCATCTTCGGCTTGTAGCAGTACCAGGGCTCCCCTGTGTGAAGGTCAGTATAGTTGCACTGCGGCTGCTGGTTGGGAGGCAGGCACATGTTGCACACAGTGGTTTCAGACAGGAAGCCTGAGCGGAACAGGCTCTTGAAAAACACCCGATCAGGCCGTTCCTCCCTCAGCCTTCGTAGCACAGCAACAGCCTCACTGGAGTGCACCAACGTGATCTCAACCCACGCAGAGCCCACCCAGAGGAGTGGGAATAGAGCAGAATAAAACCCATTCCGGTGGTCCAGCACCTGGCCCGCCACGCCTGCTCCAAGCTCCGGGGAGTGCAGCCGAGCCACCAGGAAATCGCCCCCGTAGCGCTTGGGACGACCCTGGAAGTCATGCATTTGGATGAGGGCCTCAAGCTGGTCGCCCACGTGCCATTTTCTTCCTCCTTTACTGGGAAGGATTGCGAACAGGCTGTGCGTGGGGTTGCTGGTCTGGCGCAGGGGCGTTGGTGTAGCGTAGGGTGGAGGCTCGGGCCAGGCTATAGAGTCTAAGAGGTAGCGCTCCTCCAGAGCATCTTCAGCAGAGGGTTCCTGGCCCAGGTGGCCACAGAAGGTGTGATTGTGATAGAGGGGCGGGGGTCCCTCCTGGCTGAAGGCTGAGTGAATCCTGTTCTGGAGCTGGTAGAGGGTCGAAACGGTGTGGCAGTTCAAGTTCTGAAGAGAGAGAGAGGAGAGGTCGCTGACAGCAGCAGTGGAGTCTTAGGGAGGACGTACATGTCAAGGAAGTATTTTAGGCTGAGGCCTGTAATGGAGGACTGTGGCACGGGTAAAGACATTTAAAGAGAGACGAAATGGACATGCTTCTACTCTCATCTAGGACAATCTGTCATTTCTGAGTGTCATCCAGCTTCCTTAGACAGGAAGACACAAAGTCCTATGTAAGTATAACACAGGAAGTTTCTCAGTATCCTTTATTCTTCACCTTCATTTTATTTCCACTCTGTCATGGAGAAAAGGTCCATGCTATGACTTTCCTCGTAACCCACAATCAAGTGATACTTATGCACATATTTTTCAAAACAATGTTCATGATTCTCATAAAGACCCTTACTGCAAACACACCAACCTAAGTCTAGCTAGTCAGAAGCCGTCTCTTTCCTCACCTCCAGAGTCTGGATGTTGCGTAGCAGGAAGATGAGGCCAGACAGGGCTAGGAGGAGGAAGAGTGGGGCATATTTGGACAGATTCCGGCACATGGTGACCCCCTTCTGTCTCCCATGGCCAGGCCCTATCTCACACTCTGCTGTCACCATGGCGATGATGGCATCACGTCGTTTTCAGCTCCCTTGATACTGACACAAATAAATGCTGTCAATGATTGAGGACGGACAAACTAGAAAACTAGCATTTGATCAGCTTCAACAAGGCCAGACCAACTATTCCAGTTCATGTATTCTAACATGAATCTTGGTGGATTGTCTAATGCAGAGACTGTTTCATGTCAAGGGCCCAAAGTTAAAAAAGGCTTTAGACCACAGATCCACATTTAATAAAAGGTTTTGTCCCGTCAAGACAGAAGGCACAAATGAGGCAGATGGAGTATGAACTGGTGGCCTGGGGCGTGGTGGTGTAAAGCTGAATGTAATGTGACAATAAAACAGATTCTCAGATGGTCTATTCACCGATAAACCTGGCTCTGCTACAACCATTACTCTGCTCACTGACGGTCAGACGTTACATTGTCCTGCATTGGAATATAAACTCGAGACATTAGGAATAGTCAGCACCCACCCCACACCCACAGCTGTAATGACGCAAGAGACAGCAACAACGGAACTAATGGAAGACCGTGTATTAATTTCCTCTAATAGCAATTGTACACACAGATCCTTGGCAAACGTTACGTTGGTGAGGCAGTCTAATGGTATATTACGCCAGGCCTACTTACATGGGTTCACCGAGTAGCATTGTGTTGATGCTCTGACTCCAGGCCGGTCAAACTGACTAGGGCATGAGGGCAGAGGCTCGTGCACAGCCGTCGGACGAAGGACGACGGCCAGTCTACAGCCTGAGTGCAGTAAGCAGTACAGGTCCGTGAAGCAGTAGTAGGAAGGACAAGCCTCCCGTTTACCGAGAGCTCACATCGTAACGGAACACTTAGGGGAAAAAAATCTGTTTTGCTGCGCCCTCTGCTGGACAGTAATGGATAGCCGGTTCTTCTTCGTTTTCTATTTTTCTGTAACACATGAGACGCTTTAGCACTTTGTTGCCCTCTATAGGTTGAGTATCGCATTGACATAGAAATCCTATTTTCCTAAATGTAATGCTTCCAGATGAAGTTCAAAGAGCTACAAATCAAAAACTCTACACCGGAAATGCGAATGGGTGTTGACATGACCGCAGTAAATTCTTGGACCACCCAAGAATTTGTAGATATTTGTATTATGTGTCAATATGAAAGCAGCTAGGCTCATACATACCAGGAGAATCCCACCCATCCCACACGCAGGAATGGCTTGGGAACTAGATCGGAATACCACACATTTCCCACTGGTGCATGTGTTGTGGTCACTTCTAGGAAAAACATTACATCAATATTCTGTTGCTCATGTTTCTTGATGTGCAATGCACAAGCATAAAGCCTTGTTTGCGACTGTTGTTACTTTAAAAAACCCAATGGTCAGTCAGCCATTATCATTGGAACAAATGCACAACTAGTCTAAAATATTATGAGGTTTACCCCAAACTGTTCCTCTGGTTATAATTTGTAGCTAAGCTGTGCTCAAAATAGTTCATCGATGTAATATGAAACGATGTGAGAATAAATAGTTAAAAAAAAAACAATTGCAGATTTATTTATTTATTTAAAAGGAGATAAAGATGCTACAACAATTGTCTTTTAACCATCAGATGCTGGGATATACTTTCACAGCCAAAATGAGCAGGTGAAGCTCTCAGAGTAGTTGATAAAAACAGTTTGACCATTGATACATCACGATACATATGCCTGCTGTTGCTCATGTACAGTATATCTGCACTCACAACTACTCTGCTTGTAACACCAGTCAATTCAACCACAACTCCTGACGTTCCTAATCTGATTCATTGCAGTTTTTCACAAACATTTAATGTTCTGGACGTCAATAAATAGATTAAATATGTTATACCTTGCCTGGTCTTCTTCATCAAGAGATTTGATCATAAAAGGATTGCCTCCAAGTTACTAATTCCCTCTTGAGCAAGGTCACAATCATTTTCTTCACACGTGAAGGGAAAATGTTCATTACATAACAAAGCAGATGAATAGTATAAAAGAAACTAGAGTTACATTCACAGGAAGCTACTGTTTCACCTCAAAGCCTGTTCTGGATTCAGCTAACTGCTCCAAGTCTTGAAAAACAAGGCAGCCAAGTACACAACTGAGTAGTTGTTTTAGGTCTGGGTCGGTAATCAAGATGAGTGCAGTTGTCAGATATGCTCAAAGTTTCCAGAGGTAGCAACACATCTTGATCCTGAAGTCAGAGCAGAATTTGTACACATAGTTCTGTACAGGTGCTTATTAAGTGTAGACGCTCAGACAAGACCAGGAGAGGCTTCCGGTGTGCACTGCGGTTCTGATTTGTTGTCTACTGTCTTCTTCTTGTCCCGTGGCGGGGAGTCAGGCTGTGGTGTTTCTTTGGGAGAGAGGGGTGAGGAAGGATGAGGTGTTTCTGTTCTATCGCTGGCCGTTCCTTCCTCAGCCTCCTCCTCCCTCTGCTGTACAGAGGACAGGTACTGTTCCAGCAGGCTGCAGTCCGGACTATCCACACCAACGCCGCCACCAGTGCAGGCACTACGAACAGGGCTCACCAAGGTCAGCGCTCGCACCGTCTCCAGAGAGTCCGCGGTCCCACTGCTCAGGAAGCTGTCCTCCTGTGCTGTGTGCTGCCTGCTTGTCGTCTGGAAGCCTGAATCTGGGAAAGAGACATCTGTGCAGGCTGGGTTTGTGGTGCTGGAGGCAACAGGTACGCCAGGCTCACAGAGTCCAGGAGCTGAGGGTTGAGCCTGGGTCACAGCCTGAGCAACACTGGCTAGCTGCTGCTCAACAGACTGCTGCCACTGCTGCATGGACTGGAGCTGCAGGACAGAAAATGTGTAAAACAAATTGGTTTAACTTCAGATGAGCTACTTAGCAAAGCCAAAACACCCTGAAACTCTATAGGGAGCCAAAGCGGGAGTTAACCAAGACTGCCCACTGGTTTACTATGACATATTATTTGTTTGGCAAGAGGTTTAAGGAACATTATCACCAGGAAGACAAAGAACCTTTTATGAGAGGAAACTGAAAAAGCCAACTCCCAAAGGAGAGACCAACCTTCTATTACAAATTGTGACTGTATGTTGGTGAATGTCTGTATGAACCTGTATGAATTTGACAAATACTTTTAACCACTGACCTGTTTCCACAGAAACTTCACAGCCTCCTCCTGAACCAGCCTCTGCAACCTCTCTTCCTCATACTGCTTCTGCACCCTGCAGACGAAACACATTTTTATCTTTCTGTTCTTTGAATCTTTGCTATCATTACCAAATACATGATTGATGATTGTGAAGAAACTCTATTTCTCAACAGAAATGAAATATGCAACAATAAACAGAAATAATTAATTACTGTTTGACCAACAATATGAGGAGAAAATTGTTGATGGTCTATCAGTTACCTCTCCAACTCTCCAGACAGGAAGAGGATGTGCTCTTGCATCCTGCGCAGGCGGACTTCACTCCGCACCTCTCTAGCCATAGGGTGACAATGGCGAGTGTACTGTCCCCTCCACCATGACTGGATTCTGATTGCTGCCTCATTTGCTTCAAACAAACTTGATTTATTAGCACACATCACAGCTTCTTCCTGCTTGGGGCCCTCTTTCATCTCCATTTTATCACAGTCGGAAGATATTTCCAGATCACTCTGTGGTGGGTTACCTTTGACCCCCAGTGGGCCAGCTGTTGTGGCTGAAGCAGTGGTGTGGCAACATGCAGCTGGTGTGCCTTCTTCTTCCACAATGACACTCTGTTGCTCTTTTGCTGAAGGTGAATGATGCTTCTTGTTGGTGTTGGGCTTTTTGGGCTGGGTTGGGTGCTCTGGGGCCAGTGAGTCAGGCTCAAATGTTTCAGTCTCATCCTCGCTATCGGAGCGTGTCGGCTGGGGCTCCAGGTCGGAAGTGAAAGGCAGAAAGGTAGACTCTGAGGAAAGCAGGCTCCTATTGAGTCTGTCCTCATCTGTCTGCACATCCTCCAAATAGATGTGCTCCTCTGCACCCCTAGGGCTGCGAATCACAGGCGCTGACAGGTGGGATGAGCCACAGCTCACCCAGGTGTTACACTGCACAATTGGCACTAAAGCAAGGAAAGGGAAATTACCAGCAGACACAGAGAAAATGATGTGAAAGTTGTGCATCACAAATAAGGAGAGAGAAGAAAAATGATGCACACTCCAGGGAGAACATTTACTGAAGTCCAATTCATACCTAAAGAATGATGTCCTACCCTACCGATGCTCACCATAGAGGATGTCAGGCTATGCCGTCATAAATCTACTAGAAGCACCGTTCACTAAAGGCGTGCATGTGCACATACTATTTATGCAGCAGTATGCCACCAACAACACTACAAACAGAATGCCAGTAAAACAATAAATGAAAAAAGTGATAACTTGGGAAAGCAGCCCTAGCTGATCTCTTACCCGTTTCCCTGATCGATGGAACAGAGGCTGGTGCAGGTGCTGTGACTTTCTTCACCTCTCTGACTCCCCCTTCTGGGACTGTATGTTGAGGGCTGTGTTTCTCCACATCTAGCTGAGTGGGGCGAGGAGGGCTGGGACAGCCTCCCTGGGTCTGCTGTAGCAGTTGCCTTTGGTGAAACCTTAGAGACAAAGAGGTCAAGGCAACCAGGATATCATTAACTTACACAAGTGGGGGATGTATGGCACATATGGCAGGGTGATCACATCTGACCTATGAGGAGTGTCTTTCATGGCAATGGTCTTGCTGTCATGTATTTTGTGCTTCATGTTGCATAGCAGTCTCAAAAATATGAGTGCCGTGGATCTGTATCAGTGTGAAGGTTTGGGCACATACCTCTGCTTACTCAGGATCTTCTCAAGCTTGGCATCCTCTGCAGTCTCCAGGGCTGGGGATGAGGTCAGAGGGCAAACAGTAGCCAGGTACTGAACCAGTTGCACATGCTGACCTGGTCGATATGAACGACCTTTGCCCTGACTGTACAGCCACTCCGCTTTGAGACTGTAATCATGAAGATGAGGCACAAGAAATAAGATTCAAACATTTCAAAATATTCCTGCATTTATCTCAGCTAGCGACTTGCAACAGCATAAATCTGTACACACCCTTCTTTTTGTGAAACTACATAGCCATCCAGGACCTTTAGGCTCAGGCACCAACTCATGATATATGGCCGATAGTCAAATCCAGGCAATGAGGGGGTTGCCATAACACAAGGGTTGCTCATAATGGAGAGCTGCTCCAGTTCATGGAGAGGTGCCAGGTATGACGCCTACAGAACAGGAAATAAAGTAGAGGATGGGGAGAGAAAACCAACACTTTCAGACATCAGTCAACTCTATTTAATTTGATTAGGTATCAGTGGTGCTGTACTGAATAGGAGAAAAAGATCATTACTTCATTGAGATCCCTTATCTCATTTTCTGCCAGAGAGAGAATGGACACGTGGGCAGGTAGGTGGGCAGGAACAGTACGAAGTGTTGTAATGCTGTTCCCATGGAGCAAAAGTGTCTGCAGAAAATGACAGCAAATCAAAGCAACTGACACTACGACCTTATATTATGAATGAGTGCATTCATTAAATGTAGGAACACCTTTGACCTCGGGGCTTCAATGCTCACCTTTAAGGCTGACAGCTTAGTCAGATCACCAATATTAGATATGTTATTGTCAGACAGGTCCAAGTGTTGAAGGGAAACGCAGTTGTTAAGTTGCTCAATGACCTGCGCGAAAGAGTGAACACTCAGTTAAACTTGTATCATATTATCACGAGTTGAAACTAATGGCCTATGCTACAACATCCCTGTGCTGTATAACATAATCCCAACCAAAGATAACATACAGGTGAAGCCTAGTGTTCTTGTGGATGGCCCCTCTCCTCACCTTGATATTGTTACCAGACAGGTTAAGCCATTCGAGGTGTGGCAGGTCCCTCAGCCCCTCAATGTAGCCAATGCTATTATTGGGAAGATTCAGGACTCTCAGCTCTGTTAGCCGAGACACACCCATCATTCGTACCAGACGGTTACTGGCTACAGATAGCTAAAGAGAAGGAGATACAGATGCACAAATTGGGGAAACTGTGTATACTAGTAGGCTGCAACACATTTGAGCACCTAGTGATGGAGAACTTTGACTCACCTGTTGGAGGCCTGGGCTCCTTTCCAGATGGTCCAGTTTCATGATGTGGTTGCGATCAAGGATGAGAGTGTGAGTTTCATCAGAGCAGGTGAAACTGGGCTCCAACTTTTGCAAGCCCTGGGCTGAAAGGTCCACCACAAGTCCTTACAGGATAAAAAAAAGAATTAGAGTGAATGGACTGGAAATCTGTAACTGTCATGTTGCTCATCGCTATGACTACAGAACAGTGCTTAGTCACACTAGCAGCAAAGCTCGTAAATCAGCAGAGCACAAAGGCAGACAGCTAAAGAAATAAGGTGGGCTGGTAACTTTTGTAGCTAAAGCTACTTCTTGGCCATCATGTCTAAAAATCAGCCAGCAGTTACACAAATTTGGAATAAAAGAAAGAATACCACATTAAATATTGCAGTTCAATAATTTAATAATCAAAATATCATTTTCACAAGCCCAATGACCCTAAATGATGCCTGAACTGCTCACAGATGTTGGCAAGTCAACTCATAGATGTGCACTGCCAAGGGCATAAGGGATCAAAACATGATCAGTTATTAATTGGCAGGGTAGAAATATATAATAGAAGAGTTGGCCAAATATTTACAACGTTTTGTTGAACCTACTGTACAATTTTTAATTCTGACAGCTAGCTAACTTAGCCGTTATAAATGACAGATAAACGTTAACATTAGCTAGCGACAGTACTCCGGGCAGGTTAGTATTAAATGTAATCGGAACAGCCAAACAAATGGGTATCAGCACTGTTTGGATGATCAAAACGACAAGTCGGACACTCACCAGCATCTGTATCAAATTTCAGATCCGATACACCCATCTTTACCACTCCGTCAGGACCTAACGTTAGCCAACAACTGTAAAAGCTGCAGTATGGCAGACAAGCTCCTATCGGTTGTCAAGGATCGAGAGGTTCAAACCGCATAACAAGACTTGTGCCGGGAAATGTAGTTCAAGTTGACTGTTTCTCTCATTAAGAACTGATGTCTTCAGGTCTCGAAAAGACTACAAAAGTTGTACATTCAAACTGATGGTTCGCTACAGCGCGCTAACGTTACTGGATGGCGTCAGACTGTAGTGGAGTGAAGTTAGCTAGCATCTAACGTTAACAAAGATAGCCTACTTAAGAGCTCACTGCTCTAAAACAAGAGCTCACTCCAATTTAGACGTGACGTTATCTAGTTTTGTTTTGTTCAAATTGTGTGATTCATCTATCCATTAGTGTTAGCGTTTTAAGTTACTTCCCGCTTGTGCAGTCGTAGCCTTGTGATGTCAGCCAGTTGACGATACCTTAAAAAATAAAAATAAAACTTTGCTTAAAATAATACCAAAATAGCGAATATAGTCTGTATGTATGTTTTATCTTAAACGTATTAACATTAGTTTATTTGATTAAAATAATTGCTAGCTATTAGTTAATAAATAAAGATACGGGTCATACAATTCAGTTTCCGTATCCGTAATCTTCCTTTCCGGTTTTGTGCCCTCTCGTAGCCATCATGAAGTGAGTTTACGGAGTATAATCCATAGCCATCCCAACGTTTAAGCAAACGCTATGTCAATGTTATTGCTATTATGTGTATTGTGGTAGCTTTTTATTCAGTGATGATTTACATTTGTCATTTTCAGGGTCGAGTTGTGCAGTTTCAGCGGGTATAAAATATACCCCGGCCATGGCCGCCGATACGCCAGGATAGACGGAAAGGTAACGCTTCGGGCTGAGCCCGGCACCGCTTTCTCCACACGTTGTCTGTTGCCTCGATGTGACGTCCGTTATAGTGGATAGTTCAGAGTTTTCTAGCCACATTTGTAGCCCTTGTGGGCTGTTTTCAAAGTGAACGTTGGCAACAGTCTCTGGATGTAACGTAAGGCCTAGCCAGCTCCCATTGAACTCGATGTAACCGCTACACTTGCTAACGTTAGCTATCTGTAGTTGGTAACGTTACTCTGCAGTGACAATATATGGAATTCCTCGGTCAATATTCCAGTACTAAGCGACATTCCGGTGTCAGATACCGTATATTGAAATACACGTCTTATAGGGCCACCATACGTGCCATTGACAGCGCTTAGCTCACTTTGTTGTCTTTATAGGTGTTCCAGTTCTTGAACGCCAAGTGTGAGTCTGCCTTCCTGGCCAAGAGGAACCCTAGACAGATCAACTGGACTGTTCTGTACAGACGCAAGCACAAGAAGGGACAGTCTGTAAGTAACAAGTTGTGTGTATTTGCAGTGGTGTGGATGCAATAGACACTTCCTGGATCATTTTAAATGAGCATTTCACACTCAGTATTAATCCAAAAGCACTAAATGATTGGTTTGGCTGCAGGTCGATGGTGTGCATGGTCTTGGTCTGTGTTATGTGTTGTTGCCAGACTGTGTTTTACAGTCTGTTCAGCAGTGCTCACTCCACACCTGCAGCCATAGAGCAGTTGGAGATCATAGTACTGTCCTGTGATGTCTTTCTTGACTTTTCACCATGGGCCAGCCTCCATACTCTCCTACACATTACTCCATAATATTGTTGGATAGGGCTGTGCAATTGAGTGTAATTTTGTTATTTTAGTTTCCACAATTAATAATCGTAGAATGTTTGCAATATTGAAACATGATTACATGTAGACTGTGTGCTGTAGCTGAAATTGGTCAAGGTGTTGTTTCAAGATGCCACAATTGCAGAGAGCAATTCCCATGCAGTGCCATTGTGTTTGACTGTGTAGTGTCTGCCTCCTTGGACCTTTTGACCTGCTGATCACTATCGTGCTTTGGATAGCACAAGTAGAGGGTGTAATGCAACACAGGAAATTTGTGTCCACTAGCTACAATGGCTGGCAAAACCAAAAATTCACCAACTTGTCATCATTTCA
>OOFE01002773.1:4103-23242 GCA_900323365.1 Monocentris japonica | reverse complement strand
ATCACATGGCCTCAATTGCAAGAAGCAGAATTCCGGAAGCTACTTCAGCTCCTTCTGGATGAGCCCACCAGGACCACCTCCTCAAAGCCATCTGCATAGCTAGACAGTGATGTCAAGTGAACAGCAACTAGAATGTACATTGATGAGATACAGTCTGATACTGACAGCATATTTTCACACAACAGAAAGCATCTGAAATTCAGTACGCTAATCAATTGAGCATGTGCTTCTTTTTCAGCACCGCCTTGCTTCACATTCACACAGTTAGACACATTCACCTTTGGGAGCCGCCCAGTACAACCACAGTCTTCTACTGTTGGCCACTGAGTGGTTCCACTGGAGCAGTTGGGGGGCTTACGTGCCTTGCTCAAGGGCACCTTGACAGTAGTTGTAGAGGAAATGGAGGAAAGGAGTGTTACTCTCCAGTCCATGAACAAGTGGGTTTATGACTGGAGAGTACTACTCTTACCTGTAGACAACATGCTTCCCAATTGAGCTGTGTGTTTGCATCATGATTTGGGCAATTAATTATGACTAGCTCCCAGACTTCTACCAGTGACCCTTAACTTTTTCCCTCTGGATCTCAAAAGACTCATTGTGTAAGGAAGGTAATGTGTCCCTTGGGGGGGCGGGTGAGGAGTTCATAGTTCATGGATATAGGCTAGAGCAGCAAATCTGACCTCAAACCAACTACTGGGATTGTATATGTGAGGAGCAGCAGATGCAAAGGTGAAATGCCAAAGCCCCCGACTGGTCCGAGCCAGAGGTTCCCTGAGCAGTCAGCAGTCAGAGTCCAGGGCATATAAAGACGTCATTCTTGGTTGACAGGACCGAGGATCCCTGAGAACAGAGTGCCTTTGTGCTTGAGCCACACTGGTGACCTCTTGGCTCTGTGGTGCACCGCAGAAATGAAGGAGATCACCTAGCATTACCGCGAGGTGAGTTCAACCACGCTGCCACTCACAGTATGTTTATGGAGAGCGATGCACCATGACACCGCTTTTCAGTTCCATAAATCATCCCTACAATGATACTTTTATTACTTATAAAGTCATTAGTCAATCAGTAGGCTTAGTTGCTACTTTTAAATGTTAAGCATCTATGTAGCTGACCCCCAATGAGTGAGCAGGTACGGATTTAGTGCCTTGCTCAAGGACACCGACAGGACTCATGGTTGTTGCAGGAGACCAAACCCCTCTGGTGAAGTCAGCAGCCCTAGCACTTCTTAAACTTGGAATTATTAGAATGCAACAGCAAAAGAAGAAACATGCACACATGCAATGTTATCTAACAGAGAAGCCATTGGGAAGGCTGGTTTATAATAGATTGTACACAAAGGCTAACCTTGATTCTGATCTATGCTTTGTCTGGACTGGCAAATGCCACTACTGTCATAACTAGCTGAAGCCTTTATAGCTTTACAGTGGCAGTAAAGAATATCCTGGGGGACTACTCATACAAAACTGTAATAAAGCAAAGTTCCATAGAGAAAATGCGAAAAGGAAGTTTGTCATGAATGAGATTTTAACTGTCTACTCCCAGAATCTCTCTCTGCCAGTAATTCATTCAACACAACTTCAGATTCATCACTCTGAAACATGCACAACGAGGAAGCTCTGCCAAGTCATAAGGTTTTACCATTTAAACGTGGGATAACACAGGAAGGTTAGCCAAGATAGCACTGCTGACACTGCTGGAGCTGGTGGCATTTGTTTAGCCTGGTTGAGTTGCCATAGTTATTGAACTCCTAAATTAATTTCTGTCCAGATCCTGAAGTATTAAAAAATGCAATCTGCCCTGACAGAATAGGCTTCTGTTTATGGAAAATGTGGTGCAGTGAAATGGAATCATTAGCTGATAGGTCGTTTCACATCACCTTCTCATCACCTGGCTGCCCTTCACCAGTCACCTTCCCTACTCATTTCTCTGTTATGTGACTTAATGGTCATGTTCAGATGCCCCCATTCCATGATAACACCCACCTTTCAAACAGCAGTAGGTGGAAATAATGACTATTATTATCATTTCTGCCACATAATTGCACCTTGTAAACCATGAAGAGGATCCAGGTGCTCGTAGTGCAATAGTCTTTGAAACTGAACCATCAAAGCCTAGAGGTGGAGTTCAAAACACATCCCTCCTATAAGACTGGTCTTCTACATTATTACAAATGGTACCTGTTAAATAGAAAAGTAAAAGCCACCTTTCTAGCCACATCTCTAATGAATGGATGGTTGTAGCTGGAAGGCCACGGCTCCTCCAGGTATCTTTACTGGAGGTGTTAATGTGAAGACAGTGATTTAGAGGCAGAGCATTGAAAGTGGGCAGGCATTTTAAAATGTGTAGGTCTGTCATTCACCTTTTTCCACCATGTGCGACAAACAGTCTTCCTGTCTCCAAGCTTCTGTCTGGGGTGTCCACCTATCTCAAGAATCTTTCTACCATTTTCCATGACCTCATGCTCCAGAAACTTTGCAAAAAGTGCAAAACCATGAAAAAGGCAGCTACAGCCTCTATGTGAGTAGGAGAGGTGGGGGGGTATGTATCTGCCCATTTTCCTGCTTCCACAAGGACGTGCATCATAACTTTTGTGTCTGAAAGGCCAAGTCTAAATTAGATGAGTTAAGCCATAGAACATGATTTACATCCCACTACATCACATGCAACAGACGTTCATTCAACAAAACACCAACATCTGTGGAGCAGTCTATTTGGAGATAAGCTGGGAGAACGGGTCGTAAATTGAACGTTCAATAAAGTATGTGTGATAATGAGAACCATACAGGGGTTTCTCCTTCAATGAAGGATTTTCACTTTGCTTCACAAATGTCACTGGGGCGGGACAGGGGGGGTCTCTTCATTTAGCACTATTGCAGCTCCATCAGTGAGCGCGTAAGGCCTCGAAAGAAAACAGTAGCCATTGACAAGGAAAACATGGCCCCAGCGAGAGGCCCTGGTGCTTCCTAGGAACACTGTTGCCAGCAATGAAAATAAAGCCTCCTCCAGATCCAAGACAGACAGACAGACCGAGCCCGATCCAAAGCCAAACGCTAGGCAATCTGAAGGAGATGGATGTTCTTTCTGTTAGAAAACCTGCCAAAGAACAAAGGCATTGTACGAGCATCCTTGCCAGCCTACCACCAGCATGCAGAGAATTATGGTTTTACGTGCATATCTGTGGAACAGTGTGACGTGACAGTGTGTGTGCAGAGTGAAGTCACTTTGTCTTTTAAACCACACACAGGTCATCGGTTGAATCGATACACATTATTGATTGTGAGGTCTTGAGAAGGGTGCCAACTTATTCCTCTGTAAAGTTGAATTGAATCTGTACATTCACCGTAAACCTCTCAGTCACACCAACAGAGCATTAAGACCCCTAGTTCCTCCACTAAGACTAGTTTAGACCTGTAAAGCAGTTTGTTAACTCTGCTTTTAGAAGTGCTATATAAATAAAGATACTACTACTACTACTACTACTAATAATAATAATAAGCATCATCGTGTTTAGAACAAAAGTTAATGTTTGAATTATTATACTGTACATTGACATACATTTATTACGGGAAACTGAATTCTAGATCCTTATCCCCCTTATCCTTCAGCTCCATTAAGGTTAATGAAAATAAGCTATAGGAAATTATGACCTGAGCGTCCCCATCAGAATTTTAAAAAAGCACCAATTTATCAGCTTCCTTGTATTCTAGTATTCATACAAAAATAAAATACAATCCCAAGGGGCAGAGTTTTTATGCTTAGGCAAGTCGAGTGGTGACCAGATTCTGTAGGTCAAAACTTCTGACCCAATTTGTCTCTTTAAAAACACACTGATAGTGTTTAATCATGTTAAGACTACCGATGATGTGTGAGATGAATAAATGTGCTGTGGCTGTCTCTGCATGTCCCATTACACAGAGGCCATTCATGTGCAAGAAAAATTATTTTGACTGTAAACTAAGCAATGTTCCCCTGCTTGATCCAAGACCAATTCCTGTTTCAAAGGAGTCTCTAGACACACATCAAAAACACTCACTATAGTGCAGCCTTCCAATTCTTTTCAGTCGTCCATCTCTATTTCCTGATGTATAAATAATACTACGCTTCTCAATCATACTGAAATTTTACTTTGTTGATTGCATGTCGCTTGCAGATGTGATACTGCAGGAATATTCTGTTACATTTCACACAAAATAAGTGAGAAAAACATTCTGCATGGCACTCTGGAGAATCTTCCTTGTTATAAATGAAAAATTGTCCCTACCCAATGTCTTTAGACAGCTGCTTTATCATCCCAAATCCCAAGAGATGGAGTGCCCATATTCAACTCTAACCAACCACCATCTCCGTATCATGACGCTGCCCACAGAAACCTGGCCTAGCAGAGGCCTAGAAGGCTCATGGAAAAAGCCCCACACCACCTCTGGCCTGTATTTCATGCGTCTGTGCAGTAATATGATTGCTGTGCCATTTGATAGCTGTGTTCACTTCAGTGTCACCAGGCCATGTCAGATATTTCACTGCCTCTCCTCAACACTGGAGTTGAGGGTGGTGAACCCTAGCTCTGACCTTGGCTTAACTTTCCACCATCTGGTTCCACAGGCCAGCCACCTACCACCATGTTGGGATGATCGCATGCTGACATTGCATGACACAGGCCATTAACTTCCACCATTTGGTGGACACGTTTATCTAAAATGGCTTAGACCACAATGAGTGCATGCATTTTCAGCAAAGGTGGCCTCAGCAGGAATCAAACTAACCCTGGTAGTGGTAGAGCCATGCTCTACCCACTGAGCCACACAAGACCACATCACATGAATGCACAAAATCCAAGAGGGGAAGAGGATCTCATAGCTTTGACAATGTTTCCATGTTATGGACGTATGAGGAAAACCTAAATAAATACTGACTAAATAAAATTGTGTTTGTATCTGAAACATCTGCACCCAGATGTTTGAGAAACTGCTGTCCATGTTGTGTGTATGGAAAACTCAAAGTCCTAATTGGAAAAAGTACCTTGAAAAGCAAACGATGAAGCTTTCTCACAATTGCTGATGGTGGTGCCATGGCACTAGGAACACAAAGCTTAACTAAGCAGATTTTCAAGGTGTTGAAGGAGTCAGACCTCCCATCATCTCTAGTTTGTTCCATTCCCAAGGACATAGGGAGAATGTGTGTATTCACCACATCATCAGGGGAACCAGACCCAAGTGATGAAGTCTGGAAGTGAGCTCAGGCCACCAGAATGTGCCTTTTACCGTTAAGCACCACATGAAAGGGGCTCCTCTGGGTTTTGTGGGGAATCTATGATTTTTCCCACTGCAGGAGTTTTCCAGCAGCGGGCCATGTGTTAATAATGAATCATGGGTTAAAGATTGTTGTGGAATGATGCGTGGACATGTCCACTCAGCTACTGTTCATCTTACCATATGTACCTCTGTAGACCTTACAATGAACACATTCAAAAATTGATGTAGTTCTATATTACATATTAACAAGCAAGCCCAAAGAGAGGAAGAAGTTTAAGATGTGCTCATTAGCGTGGAAATTACAATGTGTTCCTACTTGACATGTCAACCAAGCTGAACTTTGCTGTGTTAACCTGAACCTGAGTTGTATATTTCCTGAAGCCCCTTTGGTGAGTCGGAGCTGAAATTTTTCCACCTTAGCTGGGAAAAAAATCAGCCGCTGGTAAACAGGCATATCAAGGCCCAGTTCAAAGAAAGGGTTGATGGGGGAATGCTCAGAGGCAGCCCTGCCTCTCAGTAGGTAACTCTTTACCGTAATGATGAACAACACAGCAGGTAGACACCCTGAGAGCCCAACGGCATCTCCTGAATGCTATTCACTATTTCCACTGAATAGTAAAACAGCCGCTAGCCCTAAGACAAATAAGCCAGAGAGCACTGGTTGTGGTGTGTCTTCTTGGCAGCTTCTAAAAGCAATAACAATAACTGATTGTTTGGCGCAGAGTGATCTAAGACAGAAATAAGAACTGAGGGTATAATCCAACGTATCTCTGCCAAGCACGATACCAGAGGGAAAGAGATACTCAACTCAATATACTATACGTAGACTATAAAAAATAACTTCTCCACCAAAAACCTTTCCCAAGAAAAGAAGCGATAGCAGCATTCTCACTTCAGATCAGATTTATTGTTAGGTATTCCTTAATATTTATCATTGCTGCTGGTCCCAGTGAATAGCTGTTCTGCAGTAAGAATTTTCTTTCGTCCTTGGAGAAGTCACCTTATGGATTTTTCTGGGTATGATGGTATTTTTCTCAGGGGTGGTGCAACTACTGTTATTTTTAAGAAATTACAGGTGTAAAAATGTACTTCAGTAAATGTAAAAAGTAGCTTGTTTAAAATATACTAGTAGAGTAAAGGTTACTGAGTTACTTTAAAAACAAAAACTGACATTGTTAGATATGATCTTTCCTATGCAATGGAAAAAGGACAAGAGGATAGTTCAAATGTGAAAGTGCAATGTGATATTACATATAATATATTGGTTGTATTGAGCGTTGTAAAAATTAGACTCTGAAATTAATGTCAGAGTCCTCCTTGAAGGCCTCCTCACCAATGTTGGCCTGACGGAGAACTCGGACTGTGGCTTGGAAACTTCAGACCCAGACAGAGAAGGAGAAGTGGTTACAGTGAGATCATTGAGGGGAAATGGGATGACGTTTGCTACCCACAATGCCTAATCAAGCCCATGGTGTCCACATTGAGGAGGTGACAGGAGGGATGGATGGACGGGAGGAAGGACGGATGGATGGGTGGGTGGGAGAAAATGACAGACTAGATGACTCATACTCTTCACCCATCACCATGTCTACTAGGCTGTTTCCCCCCCTCAACATCTCTAATGAGACATAAGTATTGAAGCCGGTATTGTGACAGTGGGTGCTTCAATTACTAAACAATACACTACAAGAAAAACAAAAATGTTCAACAGTTCTGTTTGATAGACCATATGAGAGGCAGGATAGAGAAGATATGGTTTATGCTTTACAGAGCTCTTTGGTACATTAAAATCACACTCTATTTGCACTGGTGTTTCAGCAAAAATTGGATCAAGCCTGCCCTCTACTGAGGCACGTGAAACAGATCTCTCCCTAAGACAGTACATGTACAGTATATACAAGGCTTGGGGTCAAATCTGTTTCAATAACTCAATCAATTCAATAAAAGTGAAACAAAACTGCTTCCCATTGATAGAGCATTCATTCTCAAATATTTTATTCAAGGTAAGATTTTTCCAATACTTTTGAAGAAAATGCACTTAATGAACGGATTAAACTACAGTTGACCATCGCCTATGGTAAAACTATCAACGGTGGGTTTCAGGTCTTTACAGATTATAACCAGGATGTAAAATATGCACTCTAACAGGAAAATAAAGTCATCAATGCATTTTCATTTCAAGTTCCAATCAGCACATCCTTGCTCTTTCCTTGAATCACCGCTGGGGGATTTAAGTTGACATCAAAATGTTTTCCTTGAAAAATGTTTCATATCAAAATGAATTTTTGATGCTGATTTGATCATTTATTTCTGACTTTGATGAAGTACATTGTGCTGCAAGTTTTTAATAGGCACTATATTTTTCCAGGCATTTCTTGTCCTTGTGCAATCATTTCATAATGACATTGATGAATTGTTAATAAGCACTTGATGTGCCCTCGGACTGGTATTAAGATTTACAGTTAAGTGTGCTCTGTGCATGTCCAAACACACCCTCATTCCCTGTATCTCCCACAATGCCTCTGGGTATATGGTGGAAATCCTCCCTCTGGGATATTCCTTGTGCTAATCCAGATATTAGACCATTTCTCCCAGCTCAGCTCACTGACCTCAGAGAGCATTATTAAGATTGTAATCGTATACCCTCTACAGTTACACTGGTAATGGCATGTGAAGCTCCAACCTTCACTGACCTTACTGACAACACTCAGGTTACTATGTGTCAAACTCCAGTGGTACCAACAGCTCTAGTCAAATCCACCATAGTCCAGCCCTGGACACAGATATAGATTAGGCCTCGTGGACACTCAAAACTTTTTCTCAATGAATCAGAAGTAAAATGCAGAATCACTTTAACTTTTTACCAAGTGCAATAAATGCACAGGAATGTGTCTTGGTGACATTGGAACCATATTAATCCATATTTGTGCAACTGGGCAAAATTCTTTTAATGAATTCTGTACCCTGGAAAAGCCTTTCTCAATATGCTTCCCATGTTGTGTTCCTTTACTCCTTTACTTTAAGAGTGACCATATTAACCTGGATCAGGGTAGAATTGGGGGACACATCTCACAAAGATCAGCCTGTATGAACAACCATGGCCTCATTCATACAGATGGAAGGTAATGTTTCCTCATCCTCAAGTCGAACTCACCATGTTCCTGAGTGCCTGTCGCTGGTCATTTCCTCAATTCCCAGCAGTGCTGGCTACTCCACATGAACTCTTTGAAGCTACGCACACACTGTTTCCAACCTGGCCAAGAAAGAAACCAGATGAAATAGGTCTTTGTAAAGGCTACTGCTTATACTTTTAATGCATAGTATTAATAATATTCAACTTTTTAAAACAAATAATTCCTACCATTTCACACAAAGATAATGAGCCAGAGAACATAATAGTTGATTTTATTTATGTTTTTAATTCAAAGTTTTACATGGTCCTTCATATGTAGAGCAGATTTCATTAACTTGAACCTGCTTTTCTCAATTCAAAGATAGCTTCAGCATACAGAACATCCAAATATATACTATTCAACATCATTCATAGATGGATGTCATTGCCATTCCCATCCATCCTAAGTTGCGCTAAATCGCAGGGGGAAGTCTATCAGGAGGACAAAAGGGAGATCTTTACCAGATGTTTGGAGACATTAGGAGTTCCTAGGGATTCAATGGGAACCACTGTTGACAGGTCAGTGTAATGAGAAGCCAGTGATGTATATCTATTGCATTAGCAACGAAGAGAGTCAGTAGAAGTCTTATGTCATCTTGGATGACACCAACAAGAGCGTCTTTGTGTGTAGGCAGAGAGTCTATGTGACTATTTTGACATTCCCACTGAGCGGTAAAGTAGTGGCAAAATAAAGGTGGGTAAAGATATTTCAACAAAAAAAAGCAATATTTGCAGAATAGTAAACGTTTTTTTATTCATTCATTTATTCATGTAGCTTAATTGGATACTAGCCTGGAACAATTTACTATATTGTATAATCATGAATGATTATACAATCGTAAAAAGGTGCAAATTGCATTCTACAAATAAAAAAGGTGTTTAAACTGAGTTCAGGCGAGTTGACCCTCCACTACGTCCTACATGACACTACACTGGCTGTGCTGCACTCTGTGAAAGTCTTAAAGAGTGGGTTGGTTTAATGCTGCCTTCAAGGTATCCTCATAAGCTCTTACATTCAACTTTGGAAGTCGTAAATACAACTTGTTGCACACTCCAGTGGTTTTGGTCAGACATGCATCAGGCATGTAACTGATGTTTTCAATACTTTAGCAGACAAATGTTGTATACAGTTCTGGCCAAGATTATTGGCATCCTTGCATTTGGTGCAGATAATGTACAATATCTTCTGAAATATTAGGAAATTTAAACAACTTTTGGTCTTCACACATTAATTTATTTAGCAGCACATGATCAAATGTTTCTTGTAGCCATCAATAAGCTTCCTGCACCTTTCTGCTGGCAGTTTCTCCCACTCTTCAATTGCAACACGCTCCAGTTCTTCAATGTTTGAAGGATTCCTTTGGTCAACTGCACATTTCAGGTCTCACCATTGATTCTCAATGGGATTGAGATCAATACTTTTCTTGTAACGGTCCAACGTTTTCTCTTGAACCATTCCTGGGTTGAGTTTTCTGACACTGGGTAGCACATTTCGTGCTACCCTAAATGTCTTTGGATTCGTCTGACGTCATGATGCCCTTAATACGTTAAAGACGTCCAGTACCTGCGACAGCAAAGCAGCCCCACAGCATTATGAAACCTAAACTGTATTTGACTGTAGGTAGGTTGTTCTTTTCTTTAAAAGCTTTATTTCATTGTATGTAAACAATGTACTGATCTGCACTGCCAAGGGGCTCCAATTTGGTTTCATCAGCCAACAGAATATTTTCCCATAAGGATTTAGGTTTGTCCAGGTGGGTCTTGGCAAAGATCAATCAGGTCCTCTTATGTTTCTTTCAGCAGTGGGGTGTTTTCCAACTGAAAAGGCCTTCTTGGTTCAGTGTCCGGCATATGATACAGGTTGAAACCATTACCCCAGACCTCTCCAGGTCAGCCTTGACGTCTTTGGATGTCACGCTTGGTGTTTTTTCAAAGGCTCACACCAACCTTCGACGACATCTGAGATCGTTTTTTTTTTTTTACCACCACGTCCTAAGAGATTCTTAACAATTCCATGAGCAGCAAACTTCTTAACAACATTGTAAACTGTGGAAACAGGAATACCACGGTCTTATAGCCTTGTGAACACTTCTGTTTGGTGATAGCTGTTTTCCCTTCACCAGAGAAGCAGAACAGACTGTTTTATCACTTTAGAACAGATAATTGGTTCATTTATATCATGTGGGCACCTGCAACCTGTCACAGGTGAGTTGAATTACACTGCAATTGAGAATCTGTTTCCTCCAACAAAATGTGTTTGAATTGCTCTAAAGGGTGCCAATAATCATGGAAACTTTTCAATTTCAAAACCCTAAAACAGTGTTTTATTTTTATTCTCATTGTGCTGTTATAAAGAGTGAAGACCAAAAGTTGTTTCAATTTCAGAAGATGTACATTATCCAGATGTACCAATAATCTTGGCTAGAATTGTACATCAGTTTTACCATCAGTTGTTAACATACTTCTATGCTCTCCACCCCCTGAACATCTCAGGTAATTGCATCCCTACTTTCCAGTCAGTTGATTACGTATACTTGCTTTCCAAACATTTGACTAGAAAGATTCTTCTAAATTGTTCCATGAATGCATCTTGTGAGCAATATCCCATTCTGTGAAATGCCTGGAATGTGAATCTTTGCTTATTGCCCTCTACCTGCCAGTATTTTGTGTGTGTGTTTGTAGTGTGCGCCCCCGCGTGGCAAAACCATGTTTAGCAGAGCTCCGATATGCTGTACGTAGCTGTTGTACTCACAGCAAACACGTAAAGGCTTAGGTGATAAAACTGAGGTAGAAACAGCTTTGCATAGAGGACATCTTAAAACCTTTAATAAAACAAAAGTAAATACAAATATGGAACACATATCCTGTAGTACAAAGAGTTTACTAATACACAAGTTACTATCCACACAATGCAGCAGAGAGAACAATGTAGTATATTGTAATATTAACTAATTTCTACAGATGACAGCTGTTCATCTTAATCTCAACATGGGCTTTAGAGGCGTATTAAATAGATAATTACATAAATAATAAATAGTAAAAATAATAAAAAGTTAATAAATAAAAGAAACTGAACTGTTCAGTTCAAAATTCTGAAGGGTTATTGTATTAAATACAACACACTGATGTATTGTTGTTGTTGTTGCAACAATAACAATGAGGCAGGTTGATGCTTCCTATTTCTCAATATCGCTGATGTGGCACAGCATACTTCAGCACAAGTTTTGATATTTTTTCTTAACTGGAGCCTTGTGAAGGTCCTGCCAAATCCGTCAACAGGTCAAGATACTGTAGGCTGAACAGACAAAGGCAAGTACATGTAATGCTGAGCAGAAGAAAATGAAAGGCAAAGCCCTTTTTTTAAAAAACAATTGACTTCAATTGTAGATATTGTGACAAAGTGTACCTGTGAAGGATATTTAGATCCTAAACACATTTCTTTCCCTTTTACAAGACAGAGGAAAAGAAAAAAAACATCCATACAGTGCTGCTAGGCTGTGTCTATGAGCAATAATCAGCACATAGGCCAAGCAAATGTAGCAGCTAATTTATTTTAGGCCACAGTCATACATGCAAAATGAGGTCTACATAATGTGCAACAGTAACAATATATTCTGATGGGAGGAAAAAAATAGAGGAAATATTTTTCTGTTGAAATAAAAATACAGAATCAATGATTTCTACAGAAACAGCCAATTGGAGACACATGAACTGCAACCTATCGAGGTCAGATTGTTTACCCTGGAAAAAGTGCAGATGCATCAGTCACCTTTGTCTTGCTGATGATCACAATCTGCCAAACTAACCCAAGCATGCTTTTAAACTGTCTCAACATACAGTATAGCATTTGTTTTTTTTAATAAATATAATCTTTATACTACTTAGATATGTTTAACCTCCTTGCAGCATACACCTCATCAAAACTTGAGCACAGTGTCAAAGCTCAGTTTATACCAATAAAAATAATACCACACACTCGTAATCATAACATTCACATACTGTATATATTGATAATGAAATCATAACAAAATAAAATGCTGGTCTACAATGTAAACCAGTGCTTAATATATGTATTTTTTTTCCCTATTGAAACCTCTCATGCACAGAGAGGTTTCAATATCTGTTGAGAGTGGTTTAAAAACATGCTGGATATGTTTGGATGTAGATGCAAAGCCGACAGTTGGGCATCTAGTCCTTGCTTGATATACTGACCACATTGATTCTATGTTTAAGTATGGTAATACTGCATAACATTCCACCAGACAGTTGAAACATAATATTGTAATCACTTGGCATTTGATTACGTCAAATAGTCCAGTCAAGGGCGTTCCGTAAAGGACAATCATTTAAAAACACACCAGACAAAATCAAAAATTTCACATTTGGCGCCATCAAACTCACTGGAAAGCATATCCACAATTCAGTGGGCTCATGAAAGATAAACAAAGCATAACTGGTACAGGCACTTTTTCTGTAAAAAGTAGGTCAGCTCAACGCTGTAAGGAAAGCCCAAAATAAGAAAATATTACAATAATGTCAACCCCTTTAAATACCTCAACTAGGCTTTCATCTTCAGGCGTTCCCATCTCAATCTCAACCGCCACTTAACACCAGTTTTGATGTCAGTGTGTTTAAGCAGGACCAAGGGCTACACCCATATGCAAATACAATCCAGTGCCTTTAGAAAGTATTCAACCCCCTTTACTTTTTACTTTGTGACAGCATGAATTCAAAATAACCCATAATGTGTAATTATTTACAAACAAATAAATAAAAAGTGAAAAGCTGAAATCTTTTGAGTCACTAAGTAACTTTGCAGTGACACTCCAAATTGAGTTGAATGCCCTTGAGATGTCTCTACAACCTGACTGGAAGCCATCTGTGGCCAATTCAAATGAATTGAATCAAATCAAAAGGAAATCATATAAGGTCTGTCTGTACTGGATCCCACATGTGCATGTTGGAGCAAAAAGTCTACCGTGAAGTACAGGGAACTGTCTGTAGAATTCAGAGACAAAATTGTGAGGAGGCGTAGATCCAGGAAAGGGGATAAAACAATTTCTAAAGTGTTGAGAGTTCACAAGAGCACCATTCATTAGGAAATGGAAAAAATAACTATCCAGACTCTTCCTAGAGCTGGTCGTCCAACCAAACTGAGCAAGAAGGACCTTGGTCAGGGAGGATACCAAGAACCCAAGGACCACTCTGGCAAACCTATAGCAAC
This sequence comes from Monocentris japonica, assembly GCA_900323365.1. Taxonomy (NCBI): domain Eukaryota; kingdom Metazoa; phylum Chordata; class Actinopteri; order Trachichthyiformes; family Monocentridae; genus Monocentris; species Monocentris japonica. The sequence continues at coordinate 9,597 of OOFE01002773.1, read as the reverse complement.
TATAGAGTTCCTTGGCTGCGATGGGAGATCTTGCCTGAAGGACAACAGTGTGTGCAGCACTTCAGAAATCTGGGCTGTATGGCAGGGTGGCCAGAAGGAAGCTGCTCCTTCAGCGGCAGGGACTGGGAGACTGGTAAGAACAGAGGGAACAATGAATGGAATGGAATACAGGCGACTTCTTGTGGAGAACCTGCTTCAGAGTGACAGAGACCTTATATTGGGTGATGACAAGAATGTGAAAATCCTTGAGTGACCCAGCCAAAGCCCAGACAGAATCCCATTGTAAAATCAATGGAATGACTTGAAAATGGCTTTTCAGACACTTGAGTAAGCAAATCAGCCAAGCTGATAGATTTCCAAGAAGGCTCAAAGATACAGTTGCGAGGTTTGTGAACCCTTTTGAATTACGTGCATCCTAATATACAGCCTGATCATCTAACTCATAAGAATAAACAATGTGATTTAACATTTAATACAAAAATTAAATTTACTTTTGCATGTCTTTATTGAACGTATTGTTCTAACATTAACATCTTGGATTGGAAAAAGTATGTGAACCATGAGATTTAGGAACTTGTGGAACCTCAACCAAATGTTTCCTGTAGTTGCTGATCAGACCTGCACAATGGTTAGAAGGTATTTTGGACCGTTCCGCCTTACAGAACTGTTTCAGTTCATTGATATTTTTGGGATGTCTTGCATGAACGGCTTGCTTCAGGTCGTGCCACAACATTTCAATAGGGTTACGGTCAGTACTCTGACTTGGCCATTCCAAAATGTGAATTTAAGCCATTCTTTTGGGCTTTTGTGTTTGGGGTCATTGTACGTTTGTAGCCTTATGAGCCTCAACAACTCTTCTCCGGAGGTCTTCTGGAGTTTCTTTTGACTGGGGCAGATTCCACTTCAACATACAGTTTCTCTTTTTTTTGGTAGACTCTGTCGGTAAACAAACTTTGTAGGGTTTCTGACAGGACACCTCGAACCCACCTGAATGTCATCTCAATGATTGGATCACCTCACTACAATTACCCCCTTTCATAGAAGTCATTATCCTAGAGGTTCACATACTTTTTCCAGCTTAGGCTGTTAATGTTTGAACAATATATTCAATAAAAACATGTAAAAGTACATTTTTGGTGTGTTTTGAGAAATCACATAGTGTTGATCTATTGTTATGACTGTGAACATGTTTACAAATTTACAACTTCTTGCAACTGTATTCACTGCCACAGTTGCTTCTACAGGGGAATGAATACTTAATTAAATGATATTTCTAGATTTCATTCTTTAAAAATTTGCAAAACATTCTAAAAACTAAGTTTTCATTATAGGTTATTTTGTGTAGATTGTTAACAAAATGTCAATTTTATCAATTATGATTTGAGACTGCAACACCACAAAATGCGGGAAAAACGTCATGGGGGTTGAATAGTTTCTGATGGCACTGTATCGTGACATTTTTTATATACCCAATATGTATACATATGTATATATTGCGAAATATATTTCAATATTCAATTTTGGCCATTTTCAGTAGTTTTATTATGTGTATATTATTAAATGTATTTGTTTGGTAAAATTAACTCTTAGTAGAATTATTGTACAAATATAATTGTTAAAATGTACACAAAAAATATTGAAAAATAGCCAAAATCTAATATTTAAAAGATATTTATTGAATATATTCCAACATGTATGCAAATATGTGTTTTTAAATAAAATATGTCATATTTCCATTTGGGCACATCAGCACTACTGCCACTGCTGTTAAGGTTTTCTAGGCAAACAACCCAGAAACTGTTGCAAGCTACGGTGCATCTTCCACAGATCCAACATGCAAACTAACACTGCAAGTAACAGCAAAGGAATGTAACAGTACACACACAACAACATTCACAACTCAAATACTGCACTCAGAATTCATGGAATTCAAGCAATGTCCACCACTACAAATGATTACCAATGAACACAGGACTTGAGATTTGGAGGCACAGATGTTGAGAAATAGCAGACAACTTCAAAATTCCTACTGCACTACAAACTGTGTGCAAAGCTGAGCGATAGTCTGAAGGCTACATGGGCATCACATTGTTGTTATTGGAACTCCACGTCTGTAAATGCAAAAATTGAAGAAAAAAAAATGTGGTTAACCAAATATCAAGCACTACACGCCGACAGTGAGCACAAGACCAACTTGATCTATCGCTGTGTAAGTAGACTATTCATCTACATAGCTATGGTGTCAGTGGTCCATGCTACAAGCAGCCATTGTATGATCACTGGAGATTTGAGACTATAATATCTTGGTTGTTTACATATCTGAAAAACACATTTCACAAATGTGATATTCTAGGTCTGGGAATGCTTATGTAAGCTGTGCAAAGGTCCTATGCAGGGTGGGAAATTAACATTAACTTCACCCACTAACAAGGTGCATGGAATGGGCAGGTAACACTGGGAAAGAGGAAATTCCAGAAACGACTGAAGGCCACGTGCCAAAATGAGTTAGTTTTACTAAAAATCTTTGTTCTCAGTACTGCAAGTGTTGCTGGGATATCCTCTTTCCAAATTAACACCAGTCAAATGCTGGTATATTTTGGCTGTTATCGGCAAGGTAATCATCATTTGCAGGTTTCTGTTGATTACACAAAACATCTATTTGATTGGTAAAATTGTGAATTTGTGGAATTCACCAGCCACTGTGGCAGGTGGGCAAAAAAGAAAAATGTGTTTCCTGTCCTCGTCCTACATATGGCCACCAACAATCCATACCGAAACCAAAACAACTAGATAGCCCCAAAAGAGAAATGCCATTTACTGGTGATACAAAAGCCTGTCAAATTTAAACAGGTTAGTAGCAACAGAGGGCAAGGTTGGATTAACACCTTCATCTTTTGCCTAGAGTCCGGTGAGGTCTACAATCGCTTTGATGAAGATGGTGTCGTCACGTATGTACGAGTTTTTAGAGTCGAGCTTGGAGAGCGGACAGAAAAGCGGGCAGCCGCTGGCGATGTTCATATCACTGACGGGTCTCTGGAAGGATGAGGAGGAGATGTCGGGCCGGAAGGCATCGATAATGTGCTCCCGGTTGTTCTGGTCCAGCAGCATTAGGGTGACCTGGGCACAGATGTTAGGAACATCCAACCTTACATCCGCTCAGAGAGCAAAACCTGGAGCTGACCCACTAATGCATGCTGACACAACATGCTGCTGTATTCAAAATGAAAAACAAAATCAATAAATGAAGCAAATCAAAGAAAAAAGAAATGAAATGTAGGGATATGTTCAATGACCAAAAATAAAATTAAACATGAAATAAAATATGTATAAAATAAAATACAAAATAAAACAAAAGGTTGCACATTCCAAAGCCATCTATGATCTAAGATAAAACTCCCAAAGTGGGGCACACAGGACAAATTTTGCAGCCAACAAAACATTTTTGGACCTCCAGTGTCCCAAAACATAAAATATTCTGTATTCCATCAATTTTGACTCAAATGAACATATTTGAGAAGATAAAGACAAATTCTAAAATCTGTCTCACAAAAATGCCTTTCAATTCTAACAACAAATGTCTCAAATATCTCAATTATTTATAACCTAAGAACCTATTTTTGACTTTTTACATTTCTAAATAATAATCAATGCACAATAGGATTGTTTAAGGCTTGCAGTTTGGAGACCCCTGATGAATGAGTTTTACCTTCTGATTAAACGGCCACTTCAGGAGTGCGTCGCTGTGCCCTCTCATCACCACAAAGAACAGAGACAAGTGGGTGCCACGCCCCGTCCCGTCCCCATTCAGGTAGATCCGTAAACACATCTTGTAGCCATATTTACTGGTGTAAAAGGCTGGAAAACATAACAGAGTCATGCAGGGGCATGATATAGATTATTCACTGCCATGTAAGAGTGGATATCCTTAATCAAACAGAAAATGAGCAAAACAATTATCTACATCTATAATTTAGCTGTTAGTATTCATAGGTTGCCAGATGTTACCAGGTGAGAACATCGCAGGGGCCCGGCCAGCCACAGCATCCTGCCTCTTCTTGGTGAAGTCGGAGATCTTCCAGACAAAGATGCCGTCGAACGTGGCTGCAGACATCTCCCTCATCTTCCCCTCCATCTCCACGATGGACAGGTCCCTCAGGCCCACAGTCCTCTCTAGCTGACGGACCTGCAGCACAACACCACCACATCGGGCTTAACACTAGAGGGACCGGCACGTTTGAAATCCACACCTGTTGTTACTTGTTCTTACTAATTGTTGATGTCTGCAACCTAAATAGCATTAAAGCTGTGAAACTAAAAGCTGTAATGTCATTTATTGAAATTACAACACAAGATTGGACTGATCATTTTGAAGCAGTTAGGATGGAGGCAACAGATGCAGCTGCAGGCGCAGAAATCGAGGCTAGTAGATCTCCGGTTGATATTCTGTGGTTGTTTAACTAAGTTAAATAATTTTCTTGTGTCTCTTGGTGATATTTTAGAAGGACGTCCACTCCTAGTCAGAGTCTCTGTCATGTTAAATTCTCTCCATGTGTATATTATTTGTCTCAGTGGACTGATGGAGCCCAAATCTTTTTGATTTGACTTTCTAACCTTCCCCAGACTGATGCTCACGCTCTCCTCTCTTCCTGAGCTCCTCTGAGGCTCCTTAGATCTCAAATTGATGTTTTAACCTATTTTATTATTTTTTTGCACCTGCATTTATTCCCTTTTAACTATTGTTTAATTTCACTACTTGCACAATATCTCCTAAATGTATTAAATTAGTAAATATAGATCTTTTATTTCAGTTAAGAAAAGGTTAATTTTGTTTAAATAAGAATTGCATGGTTAAAAGAACCTACAATTGCACAAGGGGTTCACAAGGCTTTTTGGACTTGCAGTGCAATCATTTGGATACAAACCAATTGGATTATGCTGCACTTCAAAAGGAGTTTTGACATAATTTTCATTTTGGTGAACTGTTCCTTTAACATTGTCTAGCGTTGTAATCAGAATTATGTTTAACACCCCCATTTGCTCTATCCTTATCCATACCCTATTTTTATTAGCTGTATTTAAACATCTGGTGCCGCAAAGACCCAATTTCCCCATTAAAGTTTTATCTAATCTAATAACTAAACACAGATGGACTGTAGAGAACATGTGTAACCTCTTTACCTTGTTGTTGAGGATCTCTATCTTGTCCTGGTCCAGGCGGTGTTGGCGGTTGTAGGCTTCCATGGTGGTGCAGGAGCGCTCCATCTCTCGGTTGAGGACACACACAATGTTCTCGAAGGTGCCCACTTTGAGCTCCAGCTCCTGGCAGCGCCGGCTCAGCTCGGCCACCTTGGTCTTTTCACTGTGGAGCTGCAGCTCCAGGGCCGCACCCACGGTGCTGGGCAGCGGGGTGAAGGAGGTGGTGAGGGTTGGGGCGCAGGCACCCTGCACGGGAGCTGCCCCACCCCCACCCAACTGGCTCAGCTTCAGCTCCAGG
>OOFE01002764.1:15759-39682 GCA_900323365.1 Monocentris japonica | reverse complement strand
GAATACCGTTGCCATGAAGGGGGGTACTTGGTCTGCAACAATGTTTAGGTAGGTGGTACGTGTCAAAGTAACATCCACATGAATGCCAGGACCAAGGTTTCCCAGCAGGACATTGCCCAGAGCATCACACTGCCTCCACCGGCTTGCCTTCTTCCCATAGTGCATCCTGGTGCCCTCTCTTCCCCAGGTAAACGACGCACATGCACCCGGCCGTCCATCATCAGACCAGGCCACCTTCTTCCATTGCTCCATGGTCCAGTTCTGACGCTCACGTGCCCATTGTAGGTGCTTTCGGCGGTGGACAGGGGTCAGCATGGGCACTCTGACCAGTCTGCGGCTACGCAGCCCCATACACAGCAAGCTGCGCACTGTGGTCTGACACCTTTCTATAATAGCCAGCATTAACTTTTTCAGCAGTTTGTGCTACAGTAGCTCTTCTGTGGGATCGGACCAGACGGGCTAGCCTTCGCTCCCCATGCACATCAGTGAGCCTTGGGTGCCCATGACCCTGTCACCGGTTCACTGGCTGTCCTTCCTTGGACCACCTTTGGTAGGTACTAACCACTGCATACCGGGAACACCCCACAAGACCTGCCGTTTTGGAGACACACTAAACAAGACAAATCAATAAAAAAACCTTTAAGACCAAAGCTTTTGTCCATAATATGGAATGTTTTTTTTCATATGGTAATAGAAATGTAGTAAATCAGAGAAAAAGCATACAACACATACAGTGGAAGTGATGAGATGGACCGGTTATTGGGTCTGCCAATTGAACCTCAAGGCCAGCAATGCAGACCACCCCAGCCAGGAAGGACATCTGTGAAGAGATGGATGGGGGAGGTGGAGGATGGAAGGGACAGGTGGAGAGAAATAGAAAAGAAGGACCTTGCTGGGAGAAAGGATAGTTATTGGAGAGATAAGGAGACAGTGCTAGATAAAAAGTTTGATTCAAGCATTTATCAAATTTTCAATTTTAATGTGCAAAGACTGTGTTGACTGATAATGTGCAAATTCAGTTCTCCCTCCTCTTGTCTGAAGTGTGCGAGTCACCCTGTCTATATAAATTAAATGCATATATAGAGACTTTTTTTGTTTTTTTACAGTGGGAATGCAGCATAGTTGCTCAATCCCCTTTGTACCATCATGCCACTTGCAATGCCTTGTGCCTGGGTTGTACTGCTAAACAACTTTTTTTTGTATTTTATGGAGAATACTGCAAGAGAAATCCCACCTTGTTACTTTCATGTTATAGTGAAGGCTCTTTTCTGGGTGTGCAACTGAAAGCTGGTGTCTTATTCTCTCGGGAGCACTGACCCCATCCAGAACAATCTTTTTAAATGGCAATTCTAGGTTTTCACACCATAACAGTGAATGAGGCTGGGGATTTCTCACCCACACAGCTACGCATTAAGGGCAACCTCTGTGCTGCATGACTAATGGCACAAGTCCCATTTGTTCTCACTTGAGAGGAAAACCGAAGTATCTGTGCTTTCAATCGACAAGGTCTATCGTTCTTAAGTGTTGTACTGTTTGTGTGTGTTCGCCCGACCTCTACTTCCAAGGCAATGTAGGTCAACAAACCACACCAGGCCTCCTTGAAGAATTAAACCAAACAAAATGAGGTCATGGAAAAGAGACGGCTCTCAGTTGGCCTGCAGAGCTTTTTAGCATGGCACAATATACGCTTTGTTATGACAGTTAACTCCATAATAACACTAACGGAGTCGGCCGCCAGAATAAATTGTCCCCATGAGCTCTCGCCTTGTGTTTGTTTGACATTCTAAAACCTGCCTAAGTAACAACACCTATTTTGGAGTACCAGTACTAGTTCGTTTCACTTAGACCTATATGCTCAAATTGGAGCAAAAAGAATATTTAGTATTGTTGTTATATAGTATTGTTATATCACCAGTGTTTATAGAAGTGACCTCCATTGATAACATTCAGTACGTCATCCATACATCCAGACACTCACATTAGCCAAACTGGAATGATCCATGTCATTGAACATGGATTCTTTTCCAGGAAGTACTTGTCAAGGGACACGTTTTTTTTTTTTTGTAAAATGCAGGACAATAGTACACCACCTAATTCCCTTGTGATGCATTTCTTTATACTTCCAGTAGTGCTTACTGGCAATCCACCTCTGTTGATGAATTTCAAACATGATGGCTTCCCAGTAATTACAGTGCTAATGATCATCTTTGCTGTGTGGTGGTGGGTGTAATTTGCCCATTCCCATGAGAGCAACAACATTGTTTTATTTTCTCATCTTCAAGGCAGTCATTCAGTAAATAGCTTTTCGTGAGAGAGAATTGTGTTGAACCCCCCGGGGGTTAAAAGGTTCAAAGGAAACCTTCATGAGTTGGAAAGCAAGTGATTTGAAAACTCTGTTGATAGTATAAGCATGAAATTTCTAAACAGCTACAGGTTCTTTTAAGTGTTTCGCCATATTGGTATACTGACACCATTTCTTTCACAAGTAGACACTGTCATGAAATGTATGTTACATCTAATAAAACAAGGAAAGAAGATAGCTGCTAGCTGTTGAGGTTCTGTCAGGAAGACAGCTGTAGGTTTTACTGAGTCTCAGCTTACTCTGCATAGCAATGTAATTCTTTTACAGTAGTGTCTACATCGCCCCTCGGTTGGCAACCTGGCAGGTTCATTTACTCATTTACTTCATTTGCTGGTTGACTGGTTAACAATAACTACGGCCAAACAGCAAATCCTGATTGCTCCCTCTGGCCTCCGAATTGAATATAGATTAAGGTTATTTCATGTCACACCTAGGTTACCATTCTAACTACTGTAATAATATGGAGCAAACTAAGTACGAATTTCCCTCATAAATGTAATTTCCAATTTGTTCCACATAGAACGTGAAACATTTTGTGCCTGTTGAGACCGGAGTTAAACATGCCTGTTCTGAGTTAAAATGACTCAAGCACCACAATTAATAGTGGAATAATTAACAGTGATTAAAATCTTCTTCCAATAGACTTCTTCGTTAATGTAAACCTAATCCAGGTTTAATAGTTTAATAATTTAATAGTAAAACTAATTTAATAGTTGTAAGACGCCAAAGTGAAAATCTCAACAAGTAGAAGGAAATTAAGACAATTCCTTAATTAATTAAATTCCGTTAATTGTGATAAGATTGTAATAACTTGTACTACAGTCGTTGACTACCCTGACTTATCCTGTTAGAAAGGGCTCGGTGTAGTCGACTGTGCTCTTGGATGTATGCTGTGCTGTATAATTCTGTCTTCACTCTTTGTAAGCACTCCGTCAGTTGCTACAAAGCCAGCATAGTCCATGATTAAGGTGGTTAGTCGATCTTTGTGGGTCAGCTTTGCATCATGAAATGGAAAGGAGCCATGCAACAATATAACCTATCACGCACTTGGTATTTACTCCCCCTCCTTTAAAGCCCAGGGCTATAAGTGAGCGAACTGAATGTGGCCTTGGTAAGTTGGCTCCTCAACACCGTTACTCTTGTTCATGATTGAGGGTGTCAGGATCGTTCAAACCCCACCAGAATGTCTAGCTGATCATTAGGCTCCCTGGGTTCGATGTTTAGTGCACAAATAATTTTTTTCAATATCTTTCATATAGAAAAATGTTAAAATAAAATCACCAACGATGCTGTTTACTTTCCTGGCTATGGTGCTGGGAATAATATAAATCCCCAAGTAGTAGATCCTTTGAGAGAAGACCGATTTCCTCTGTATGTATAAGGTTCTTTCCTGGCTGATATGGGTAGGTTGACAAGGAGACACCCATCCCCCCTCACCTGCTTACTACTCATACAACATGCAGTGCTCCTGAGATTTTGACGAAGGACTGATTGGCTTTTGCTTGAATGGATTTACATAAGCTACTCCCACATGAGTACCATATAATTAGAGTTGCACAATTAACTGAAAAATTATCAAAACCACAATAATTGCAACATCCAAACCTAGAGAGACTGCAGGCTTTACCTCAGAGGGAAAGGTGTTTCAGACAGCCTCCGAAACCAAGTGTTCTGGTGATGTGCAGAATCCCTGGCCAACAAATCAAGTTGCATATCTTCATTTTACTCAAACTGAGCAAACCTTGAACATTTGCACCAAATTCTGCCCTATCCACATATTTGGAGCATTTAAGAACTGAAAAATAAAATCTGTAGAAAAAGCTGTGTCCATGTGTATCACAATTCATATTACAATTCATTGTCAAAAAATTGCATTCTGATGCAATTTTGCAACTCTTACATTAGAACTTTTGCTGCAGTTCAAGTCTGACCTACTTTGTTTCAATATTATTGGAGAGTCTAACAAAGTAGGTTAGGCTGTGTAATTCAGTTTATTTCTTTAAATCTTCACCTCTTTGTTTACCTCTTTGTTTAGTTTGTTAGTATAAAGTTAGCTCTGCCATTGTTTGACCAGTTGCAGAAAGCTAGACAGCTAGCTAAACTACTTGGTGTCACACGCTAAGAAAAGACACTTCTTAACTGTACTGTGTTCAATTTAATCAAATTGAGACGCTCATTGAAGGCCTAGTTATACACTTTTCACAAAAATGAAGTGTTTTGCAGTATGAGGACACACCAACCTAATTATTATAAAATTCACTGACTACGATCAGAGGACCTAACAAGGCTCTCTGCTTTATAATGGCACATCCTAGTTGTGACCAATAAGCTTCAGCCATAGAACATCTGTTCATAAGGAAACTGCCTGCTCAGAGAACTGAGAACTGAATTTTTTTTGATAATACATTAAAAGATATGAAAAAAAGATGTTCTGATACCTTAACAAAACATCTGATATTTCACCAGCCCAGTCATAAAGTGGCACCATCAACCCATAATTGAATTGCCGTGTACATTACTTGAGTGACGCTATTCTGTTCCCCTTTCCATTTACAACCACCAGCAAGAAACTGATTGAAATTTATGATGTCTGTGTCTCTAGTGGGGCATTACATTTAAAGACCTGTCTGGCCTGAGGAACAGTAAATGGGGGTGGGGGCTGGAAGGCTGACGCCTTCCAGATCATTATTGTTTTTGCTCTCACTGAAAATGAATCCTGAATCTTCACTCAATCAAAGAGAGTGATTAGGTCTGGGAGGGGAGGGCAAACATCATTACTATCCATGGGATACTACATATCCCAGTTCCTCTCCTCTCTCCCCCTTCTTTCGTTCTCCTCTCCTTCCCGTTCTCCCCACCGTTCTGAGTCGTTCTCCCCCTTCTCTATTTCTTCTTCCATTTTGCTTATTTGCTCAATTTGCGTCTATAGATTCAACGCTTCAGATAAAATCACTGATTGTCAATAAAATGCCAGTCTATTTTCCACAATTTGAATTGACAGCTGAGTAACAAAATTAGATCCTGCACTGACATAACTGTTTTCTATCATCTGATAGGAAACAGTGCAACACACTACTTGGTTGCTACTACATGTCACCCACAGCTTGAAATTGCAATCTAATTTTATAAAACAGATAATGCAGTCAGCCAACTATCAGAGTCATATTTGGAATGAATAATGCCTACTGATACTGACCTCTAGACGGTATACTTTATTCCCAGACTAAGAACTGGCCTGCTTTCTAACTGTTCTGGTTTCATAATGACTTATTCTGTTCCATCCTGTACCCTTTCCATTTCATGAATGAGCTTATGCCTTTCTAATTTTGGCTCCTATTTGTCCATATCTGTGTGTAATTTGGTTGGCCACCATCTTAGGTTCCTAGTGATTTGACATGGACTTTGGCCATTTGGGAGGCACATACCCTTTGCTATGTAGATCAAATAAAGGGGAGCTGCTAAAGTGATGCTTATGAAAACAGTGGAGAGCTGTCTGTTACTTTCCACAGGCATCACAGACTGCTCTGGATGTTCAGGCTGTAGCATGGGCTCCAACAACACCCCTTCAACTGTTAAATATTGCTCACCAATACTAATAATAAACTGATTTTTTTTTATTGTTCATATTGTCTCCCTTATAACCTCAGTAATTACATTACCTACATATGAATTAGATAACTAAGCTGAATGCACATTCAGGAATCACCTTGCCATTATAAAAATCCCACACTGATAATTTTCATAGGTTGGTACATTATAAGATATTCACCGTGCATTAACACAACCACCATTAACCCGGTTTTACAGAAAAGTCCTGCATTGTTTTTCTTGACTTCAAATGGTTCTCACCGACTGTTCTTCCTCCAAGGCTATTTAATCTTTTTATCACCTTGTTTATAAGACAAGTTTTAATTTGCTTGGGAGGCGGTTTCTCCCTAATGGAGAAGCAGATCTCAGGGGTTGTAAAAAGTCAGGGTTAAACCCTGTTATTACCCTTTGATGCAATCTGCTAGTAAGGCATCTGCTATTGGTTTGGAATGACATGTCAGGTTTAGGTCTTTAATGTCTTTAGAAAGGTTATACCCTCACACATGCATCCACATGTCAGTATTGTTTAAATATTGATATTTATAGCTTAAGAATGGATCTTTCCCTGTAAGCACCCCAGCTTCATTCATTCTTGAATCATTTAAATTTAAAAGCCCCTTTTGCCCTTTCAATCAACCATCAATATTTAATGTGGTAACTAAATACTTAAGAGTACAGAGTAAGAGTAGAAACATAGCAACTATTTGTCAAGCTTATTTGCTTTTGACACAGAATGTGGTTCTCGAAGAAAATATTTTTTTATTTGAAGAAGCTTGTCTACCAAATAAACATTAAATAAATGCCAAACTGCTATCGCTGACTACACTAGGCTGGAGGGAAAGCCGTAGTTATGTCCTTCAGCTCAGTTTGTCTTGGGCTATAACTGTACATTGATTGGTTGTTGGTGCTTACTGGGTAACGTATTGTTGGAACACTGAACAGGCTCAAACGGTTAACCCTTGTTAACGATTGTTAACCCTACTTTGCTTTCATGTGAGCTTACTCTCTAATTCACAGAATGCTAACTTGATCTGCTGAGGTAAGAGCAGAAACAGCATTAATCCTGTGTTTTATGGGGCTGCTTATCATCACCAGGCCATCTTGCCAAAGCTCCCATCAGACCGACCCGTACTGTGTTTTTTTCCTTCATACTCACACAAAATCGATCACCCTTTCTCCTAATGGCAGTGTGCTTTATCTCTCCATAAAGGTTGCCATAGGAGTCATTTGGCAGTCTCCTGCATCTCTTGGAGCAGTGCTGTTTCCTGCTCCTTTTTGGCTGCACCATACAGCCCCACTCAAGTCATTTACTCAAGGATGCATTTCTTCTTCTTTTTTACAATTTATTTGTTAGGTTTTTAACAAGGTCTGCTGTACTGTAGATGTGCTGTACATATTGGACCAATAAAATTATAGAAGCTTTAGTTGACTAGTGCAGTTTGATTTTTCTTTTTTACACTACTCTATGTTTTTAAGACTTTGGCAGCCATCTCACAGCATTGACTGGTATTGAGCAAAAGCACACCCTTCATATGGTATCTAGAGAGCTGCACTGCACTCATGCCCTGACTTTATTGGGGTCACACTGACAGCATGTATAAGCCAGACTTTAATGAGAAACTATAGTTCTCTCATCTCTTGCCTTGAGTTTTTAAATAAACTCAAGGAACGTTTATAGGGCTCTGTGGTCATTTAAGTTGGGGTGCTGAAAAATGTGTTTAATTTTGTCTTATTGCATTTGATGCAGTTTTTTAGCCCCTCTGTAGCACTGGATTTGGCTGCTGAGATCATTGCTAAAGCACATTCTATAGATTTTCTAGGATGTTTTGTTGTGGTTTGTCACTGTCTACTGTCATTGTACATATTTGGCAATGATGCATCATATTACCACCCTATTTCTGTGGCTGATGAAATTGTGTCCTCAGTAAGCATTTCTGGGCAGAGAGCCCAGACTTAACTGTACTATTTGAAATTGAATGCATTATCCTGAGTCTATAGCTACTGTTTCCAGTCATATCTCTCCTTACTTTTGGATCCACTGCAGTCGAAGTGTTTACCCAGGCCGTCTCCTAGGATTTATTCTTATACAAAACATTAACCAGAATTGATCGTTATAGCAGGCCTCCAGTTGGCTTTCCATGTACTCAACAAAACTTCCTGTATCTCAGTGACTCACATGTTTGTATTTTGTTTTTTTGCTTCATGTTTCTTGAGATGTTTCATACCCAGTGACACACAATGCTGCTGTACAGAAAATTAACAAACTAGACTGGTAATGAATCACATAGCCAACAGATAGAAGTCATCTTACATGCACATTTTCATGCTGTTAACATTTTTATATAAATGCATGCCAATTTGTTTTTCCCCTGGAATACACTAGCCCACGTGGTGAAAGTGGAATTTTGCCAGTGTGAAGGAAGCACCTGACTGGAATGACAAGCCAAGTTTAAAGTGCACAATTTTCCATAATTGTTCATGGTGTCAAGAGTGTAAACAAAATCTTGAGCATGTTTGAAGTTGAACCCATTTCAGCTAGTGTTATGTCCTGCACTTAGATTTTTTTGTTAGGTTGTCTTTTTGCTCGGTAGTCCTCTGGGAAAGAGAGTCTTGCATTTTCAAAGTCTGCACTGGTTGAATGAGGGTTGAATGCACTGAAGCATCAATCCACATGGGTCATTTCCTTATGGATGACAATGCCTCCATCCACAGGGCACGAATGATCCCGTAATAGGTTGCTTAGCTTGAAAACACTGTAAACCCAAAAACATATGCCATGGCCATGTCAGTCGCCTGATCTGAACTCAGCTGAAGATGTGTGGGAGATTCAAGAGACCACCATCAACAAATCTGCAATTTCTCGAGGAACGGTGTTGCTTCTCTTCAGTGGACTCAAGGCTGTAAAAAAGATTTATGTGTATATTTCCTTTACTGCAGCATGTATAGTAGCTGTACTTTGCATTACTGTAGAGGCAATGCCACTGTAGAATGATGGTTGCTGGCTTTGCTGCTTGTTTGTTTGCTGGCTGATAGTTCATTTCTATTTTGCATGTATACATCTCACCTTGAAGACTATGCTAGTGAATTGCTTTCCCATTATGTCGAGCTGTTCTCTGCAGTTTTCCAGCCGACCAAGCTGCTTTCAAAGAGTGAGGAAAAAGCTCTGTGGTAATGGTAGCCATCTCACCCCCAGGCACCCGCACTCATTGTTTTCTAGATGGATCAATACATCTGTCAGCTTCTCACTGAGGGGAGACTATTTCATGTTACTCCTCGTTGCCACAAGGCTGTACATGTAAACGTCCATGTTCCATCAAAGCCTGCAGTCAAACAAGTTTCTCTGGGATTCTGTGAGATATTACTCCAAGGCTATGTCACAGACAATTTAGAAATTGCTGAAGGGCAAAAAAAAGTGAGGAAAAACATTCTCAGAGGGACTAGTTGATATGAAGCTTTTTGCTAAAGCAAAATAAACAAGATCAAATCCTTTTGATTCATTTTCCCTTCTAACACATTTTAAGCCCAACCTCTTCTAGTTGTTTGGTATGATTTTTCTCTTTGCCCTCCACCCCCCACTGTGTTTTGAATTTCTGTTATACTGTATATTCATCTACTCTTCTGCTCATCATCCTTATGTCTGTTCTACCTCCAGCTCCCCTTTTCTTCACTCTGAAGTAATTGATGGTTGTACCCTACATACTGCATTTTGCTTGGCGAAACGCCACCTCACTCAGTGTATCAATTTCCTTCACCTTCACAGACCTCCTGTGGAGTCGAAGAGGTTATGGGGCCAAGGCCATGTTGTTAGTATTGCAGTAGAGCACCCAGGTCCACTACTCTGTGGATTTTGACTTCCTCTCAGCAAGAATAGAGTTAAAATCAGCCCACGCTTCATCAAGCATACTCCTCTGGTAGACTCAAGTGTACTTAGGAATGGAGAGTCTAGCCAAATCAGAACTTCCACATAGCTTTGATGTTGATCCATGCTCAGCCATATCTGCCTGTGCTGCTGTGGCAGGACCGAATGTTTAGGTATTACTCTGACCTTTATGCGATAAAGATGCAGGTATGTCATAAAATTAGGTTACAGACTTTAAGAAGCCCAAAAAAAAAACAAATCCTTATGGAGGTATTGCTGATTACAAGTTTTCACACAAACCTTTTGAAAATTCTGGACCCTAACTGTCCTGTCCTCAGACAGGCAGAACACTCCTTTTGTGTTTAACCCTCCTCCCCCTACACATGCATACACACACACACTACCATTTAAACATTTGTGCTTGTAATGACCCCAGTTTCCATACTTCCATATCTGTTTTTGTCATGACAATATTCATTAAGGTAAACATGACTCATGGTGAGAGTTTTTCCTGACTATATATGGGCTTGGAATGTAGAGATTTGTTGCACACATCACACGTTGTAATGTGACGGGGGGGTGGGGCAGCCTTGAGAGTGATCTGTGAATTCAGTTACTAGTGGGCTGGGTCACTGATGGGGATAAAGGGGGACTTTTAGTTTAAATGCAGCACATACCAGCAGCGCAGTGTACCTGAATGATGATGTGGTTGGTGTTTGCCAATGACTCATATGAGCAGCAGGTCATCTGTTCACCTCAGAAACATCAAACTCATTTCTCATTTCCACTTTGTGTCCTCAGATCTTTGTGCATCGTGTGACCTACAATTACCCCAGTGTATGTGCTCCCAGACGCTCCTATGATGGAATTTGCAGAAACTTTCTGCAGTCCCTTTTTGTTTATCGGAAACATGGATAGAAATGGAAACCATAGCGTAGGTGAGAGGTGATTTGCAAAACATGGATTTGCAAAAACATGGGCCAAATAGAAGTCCACAAACGTTTACACACAAAAACAAACACACACTTACTGCCTTACATGCCTCCTTTCTTCTCCTTTTTGGGACATGTCGACTAAAATGGCCCTCTGTTGGGAAAACAAAGTATTTTGAAAGTGACTATTTTTCAATTTTCTGTCACATCCCTTGCCAGGAAGTATGAAAATGACTGAATCATGTCATAAGGGCGCTGCTACACCCCACAGGTACCTGGTAAATTATTCACCTAATTGAGACACCACACTACTTCTCAGTGCTGCTCTGACCTAGTAAGATAGTTTCATCCAGCCCTTAAAGTCCTTGAAATGTTCATTTTCTCCAAGAACATTTTTTTTTCTTGCCTGTGGAACAATCTCCTCGCTGCTCGTTCCTGTCGGGGAAAGTGTGTACTTGCATCACGTGCTGACAAGAGCTCTTAGGTCAGAGTCTTCAGAGACTATTTCACTTGTGGAAAGAGGTCTCTCTACATGGAGCGTGAATCACAGAAATAGACCTGCCACGCTGTCAAGTGACCTATGGAATGTTAACCTCATTTCACAGCAGATTTCAGCCAATCTTTTTTCATACCTGAGCACAGAAACTTAATAATGGGTAAAATATCCCAGTCCTTTTGTATGGCATCAATATTTCCTCAAGCAAATGCGTTGGAATATTGCCACAGAAAAGACAGTTGATGGCTAGCATGCTTGACTGAGGAGTTGATGGGGTTTGAGTTGGTGACAGCCTTTTGAGAGGGGGGAGCTTGTCATTGATCGATCACTGCAATTGAGGTACAGTATGAGCTAATTAGTGAAGAAGTTGATGCACTTGGCTGGTCCTGATGATATCGCAGATGCTGTATAATGCTTGTCAGTCATTATTAAGACTGACCTTGACATTTTGTGTTCGGAAATCTCATGAAGATGAGCTCTATAGCTTGACTGTACAATCCTATCTGTTTTTGCTATTTTATTTCGCTCTCCTACTCCCAACCCCCCTTTTTTCTATCTTAGGAGCCAATGTCATACCATTAACGCTGTGCATCACTGTCACTCAGTGTTTTAGTGCTCCATAACGCATCATGTGGCAGGCTCATAATCGGCTGCCATTGCTGATTCATTGAGGTGGACACTTTCCCCTTAATTCCTTCTTCTACTCCTTCTTGCTCTCTCTTCATCTATCCTTTATTTCTCTCCTCCTCCTCGTGCTCTCGCTCTCTCTCCTCCTCCTGGGCCGATCAGGCCACGCCTCCATGGCAACCGTCAGTGAGGGTAAAACATCCACAGATGGTGCTGAGTAGAGCGAGCAGCAAGCGCACTACAAGATCAAGTGAGGGAGTGTGTGTTTGTTTGTGTGTGTGTGGGAGAGAGAAAGGCACATTGGATAACCACTGTGTTGTGAAGCTGACAGAGTAGTCTCTAGTAAAACAGGTAGAAGAGGGACAGGAGAGTGTCTGTTCAGAGAAAAGCAGTGCAGTTGCAGAAAAAGTCAAAGAGAAATGGACAGAGTGTAGGAGGAAGAAAATAGAAAGGGGAGAGAAACCCCTACAGAGAGCAGGAGGTAAACTGCCGGTAAGCAAATGTTAATGACCTGACAAAAGAGCACACAGCATCCCAGTGTTGAACAGAGAGCCTTACCCCACACGCAGACCCAAGGGCCACGCTGATATAGCCAGAAGAGTGGTGGAGAGGACAGGATTGCTGCCCTTTCGTGGGACTTTGGCCAAGTAAGAGTTTTCTCTGGATTTTACCCTGAGGTCAGAGACATCCTTTGCACTGACCTTTCCAGCCTTAAGCGCAAAGATGAGTTGCAGGAAAAGGTGCAAGAGGGAGATTTTCAAGTTCGCCCAGTATCTGTTCAGACTCGTCACTGGCACTCTCAACACAGGTAAGGCTCCTGGTGGGCTTTGGCAGACACATTTATCTCTCTCCTAATGAGTTTACATTCGCTGTTATTCTCTCATATTCACAAAGAATTTCTTTTCCCCTCATGGTTGGTCTTTGTCTTCTTGAATCATCCTCTTGGGAGTTCCGGAAAGGTTTTCAACTTTATCTATGGTGCATTAAAATTGACTTAGCAGGTAGCATGTAACCAAAGTAAAGACTTGACACATGGGACACTGTTGGGACATTTAATTGCTGTCAGTGCCTCACATTGTCCAGTTTATGTATACATTTATGTAAACCTGGCTACAGCGTTGTGAAGAATTCCAGAGGGGGAGAGAGACGCAGGGAGAGCTAAAGTAAGCCTGCAGTAGACAATGAGATCGAACTGAAAAAAGGCCACATCCTTTACCTATCCGAGATAGGTAAATTGGGCAGTTAGGGTCAAGTCAGTTAGCCACTAGTACAACTCAGCTTGCACACTGCTTCTGATCTAGTGTTTGAGTGTGACATTTGCGAGCAATGCACCAAGTTTAAGAAGGACGATGTCACTCTTATGGCTTTTGCTAACTCTGTCTTGTAGTCATTTTGATTTTAGCACTTGTTCTGTTACTTTTACCTAACATGGTATACTGAATGTTTTAGCAGTGGTTTAATTGTTCAGTGGTTTACTTGTTGTTCCTACTGCTATGAGTAAGTGTGTCCACGGTTAATATGTGACTGAAGGTACAATCAGAACTGAGTGACTTTGAGCAACATGCTAATGCCAACCCATCCCAAAGCATCCTCAAAAGCAGATTGATGGCCACTGGGTATTACTTATACACAATATATACATCACTATTTCTATATTTGCTCCAGGGCTTGATAACTGGTACTTTCCATGCACATGCACTAAGAGGTTTTGGAATGAGAATGGCGATGAATAAACGGTTTTAACAAGATTAAATCTTGGATTATAGTGGATTACCAGCAGATTACTCCATGAAGAGTTCAATGCAGGACAAAGGTTGCCAGCAGTAGCATAAGCTGAACACTGGCACATATTACACTGTTATACGTCACACTGTTCCTGTGGATTATTTACATTCGTTATCTAGTCAATGTTGTGATTACTTATCCTCGTTGCTCACAGTGGACTGTGCCTTTATGATGATGGACTGTGCAAATAATATTTTTGGGAAGAACGTAACTGCTTTGGCAGCATGCATGGACACCCTTGTCTTTGTGTGGCATCATGCTCCTGTCTTGTTCTTACATTAGTTGAACTCCACTGCCGAGCAAGTTGTTGATTATCTCGCTGCTTGAGTGTGATGGTGCTAAGCCCTGGAGAGGTACTACATGAGCATACTAATGATTTTCCGCCTGCTCGTGAGCACTGGTGTGAGGCAGACTGCATTTTTACTATGAATAGCTCCTACAACCTCCCTGTAAAGATTGCAAAGACACATAGACATACGTTTGATGACAGGAATTTTAGAGTTATACTGCAAGCATAGTGAAGATTTCCATATGACTATGGCCTACTTTCTACAAGCTCTCCCTGACCTTGGAGACAGAGAGAGAAAGGGATGGGGGTGGAGGTAGCCTGAGATGAGTTGCTCCACCAACAGGCTGCCCTCTAAAAAGAGTAGGTGGCATCAGATTTCCAATCACACCAATTAATTTAGGCTCTGTGTGATACCAAACCTGGAGAAATTATTTCCCCAAAGGAGGTGGCTGCTGGTTTCCATAGCTACGAACAGGTGATTGTGGTCACATTGCCGTTATCAGTTCTCGTTAGGTGATTACGTGATTGCATTCATCCATAATTTCCTTTATTGTCTTTAAAGCTTTAGATAATAGCTCACAATAATATATTGCTGTACCCTGCATTATATGCTGCATGGTTGTTTGGGTGCAGAATTGTGCTCCTTAATGTCAATATACCTATTAATTATTGATAACCATAAATAAAAAGCCAGACTTATTTCCCTTTGGGGTAAGCCCAATTCCTCAAAGTGTGCTGAGTCAGAGAAAGATATTCTTTTTTATTGACCACCCTGTCTCCAGCTGCTATTTCCTGAACATTTTCTCTCCACATAAAACCTCCAGTCCCCATGTGTGGTATAACAAATGCAATCATTAATTCTGGTAATAAAATATGGCCAAAAGTCAGTGGACACCCCTACTAATTATTGAGTTCATTGCTAACAGGTGCATAAAATCTAGCACAAAGCCATGAAATCTCCATAGACAAACATTTAGAATTTAGAATGGGCCATAAAGAGCTCAGTGACTTTAAACGTGGCACTGTCATAGGATGCCACCTTTGCCACAAGTCAGTTCATGAAATTTCTGCCCTACTAGATGTGCCCCGGTCAACTGTAAGTGCTATTATTGTGAAGTGGAAGTGCCTAGGAGCAACAACAGCTCAGCCACACAGTGGTAGACCTGGTCTGGGGCTGTGTTTCAGGGTTTGGGCTTGGCCCCTTAGTTCCAGTGAAGGGTAATCTTAATGCTACAGGATACGAAGACATTTTAGCCAATTGGGCGCTTTGGGGAAGGCCCTTTTGCTGTTCCAGCATGATTGTGCCCCTGTGCACAAAACGAGGTCCATAAAGACATGGTTAGATGAGTTTGGTGTGGAGGAACTTGACTGACCTGCACAGAGTCCTGACCTCAACCCCATTGAACACCTTTGGGAGGAATTAGAACGCCGATTGTGAGCCAGGCCTTCTTGTCCAACATCACTGCCTGACCTCACAAATGCTCTTTTGGCTGAATGGGCACAAATTCCCACAGACACACTCCAAAAGCTTGTGGAAAGCCTTCCCAGAAGAGTGGCGGCTTTTATAGCTGCAAAGAGGGGTCCAACTCTATATTAATGCCCATGGTTTTAGAATGGTATGTCCAGCAAGCTCATCTAGGTGTGATGGTCAGGTGTCCACTGACTTTTGGCCATATAGTGTACCAACAGCCTTTGTACCGCTGTGTTGGGTATATACGATCAGCTCAATGTTTTCAGCTGAGTATAGATGAAATTTAAATTAGTGTAATTTATATAATGTGACATTTATTCAATATATGGCATTTTCCAGACCGTTTAGTGTGAACTGCCTGGTGGTATAGCTTCCTTTCCATCTTTGAATGAGGTCATGTATAAGATGCTCTTAAGAGCCACATTGGTCATTAATTCTGACCACATCATCTCAAGATATTGAGGTGTAAAACCTGTTTCATATGGTTCAACTACAAGCTATGCAGGCAAGTCATAAAGAAGCGCATTAGACATAAAGAATTATGAAACCCATTATCAGTCAGCCATTAGATACGCCATTTCCTCTTGAGTGGATCCATTTCTCTATGAATGCAGCATATTAACTTATCTTACACAGACTGTGCTGTAGATGATTATAAATGGGGTTTGACCAACGCAAAGCTGGCTTGGCCATTTTTGGGTGACCAGGGGAGGAGAATGATAGATGAAGTCAGTTAGCAGACCATGGGACTTTAATTGAGATGTTCATTGTCCTCCAACGGGCCCATGGTCACCGCTTCATTGATCACTTACTTTCCAAGGCCGGCACAAACACATAGGTCGAGTGTAATGTGTATGATAAAACATAATGGTACTGGGGAGCTTTTGCTATACATCATGTCTGTAATGCCATGAATGTCTTCTGCAAAATCTGCACACAAGCGCTTTCTCGATGTAGCCCTCTGTGAAAGTATGTAGGTTGAAGGTCCAGCATTACGGCTGTCACCATCAGCTTTTTCAGTTTGTATGTCCTTATCCTTGAATAGTCACACAGTAATGATAATAACAGTGATACAGCGTTATAATCCAAAGAGGGGTAATGTATAGTTAATGGATAAGTGTGTTAGTTGCTTTATCTTTAGTGAGCACAGTAACTCTGATCTGGGCAGACTTGCCCTACTTGCAAGGCAATTGTTGGTGAGGATACAGATACGATGTGTACAGTAGGCCAGCAGTTTCATTTGTATTCATCTCACTATGTTAGCAGTGCTGCCTAGTAGGCCTTGAATGTTTCAGGTGCCAGTGTTAGAAGGAAAAAAGGTGCACAGGCTCCCAGGTTATCCAAACAGCACTGTCAGCACTTCTTCAGTCTATTAAAAAGCAGAAACTTATCTGTTGCTTACATCAGGGGAAATCTTCACATCCCTTCCAACATTCAAAGTACAATTTTTCTGATAGGAGAGGAGAGAAAGACACCAGTAAGCTATCTATCAGAGTATCCATCAGGATCATTTAGATGTCCTAAAGCCGGGTGATTTATGCAGCTTACTCTGAAGTGACACAATTTCGATGCCTATCCGTTATCTTGTCAGTACCCCTGATTGTGCAGTGAGTCTGCTCTCGACATGTCTTTTCCATCCCTATTCAACTAGTACCATGCATCACAATATGCATTAAATCTGTCATTTGCTCCAGATGAGTCATATTTCTTTCTCCACATCTCCATAGTTTGCTTCTTTGAGAGTTTGGCTGTCAGACGAGTCAGCTTCTGTAACGCATCATCCTTTTTTTCATCAGGACAAGCTCAGATACACGGAACTGGTTCTAGCATATCATCTGACAATGCAGCCCATGCCCTCTCAACCCCTCCACTCATCTTTTTTAATGAGACTAAAGTGCAAAAGATGTGCCCAGAATACATACACCTGGAGAGTGCTTGCTTAGTTGGACTTCTCTTTGCTCTATCAAAGCTTTAATGATCCTCTGAGCATGTTAACCAGCTTGATTGATTTCAAGTAATTTGATTTAGCTTGTCAATTCAATTGCTTTCTGTGAGTTCTGTGGAGATAAATATTTCCTTTGCTCTGTGCTTCATGATGGAACAATGCTGGTCGATTGCAACATCTCACTGCTTCTAAATAAGGGCTGCAGGAAATTCCATACAGGCATTTATATCCGTGGCCTCTTCTCTCAAGATAGAATACAAATATATATCTGATTTAACTCTTTCTTGAAAATGTAGATGCTACCAATAGTTTTTGGGTATTTTGTACATCCTAGTTCATTTGTACAGTATAAAATCCATTTGCATGCAGTTAGTTGCCTCATATCCAGGTCATTGTCACAGTGGCAACAGGGCAAGCAGAGCAGCCTTTTTCCTGGCAAATTCATTCCTAGCAAGCTCCTCCTGGGGGATCCTCAGGCCCTCTCAGGTCAGCTGGAACATGTAGTTTCTCTAGTGTCTCCTGGCTCTGCCCCAGGGTCCCCACCTAGTTCTCCCTGACTGGTACACCTCCAAAGGAAGGTGCTGGATGACACCCTGACCAAGACCCGAACCACCTCAGTCGGCTAGCCCCACCCAGTGTGCAGGAGCATCAGCTTGACTCCTCATCAGCTCCTCACCCTGTCAAAGAAAGTTCTGTCTAAAAAGGCAGTATAAAGAAAATAGAATGATTTTGTTGATTTAGTGTATCTGAGAAATTATTTCAGAAAGAACCTTTTTTATCTACTGCTTTTATTCATGAACCCTTTTTATATAATCCTTGAAATGGTTACATAGGTGCCTGCATACATACAGTTCTTCATTATAACAAATGGTTCTCCTGTAGGGAAAAAAGTGTTGTTTGTTTGAGTCTATGCATGTGGCCTTTGTAAGTAAAGGTATGGAGGCAATCATCGAGAGGCTTGGTGACTTTTCAGTGTATACTTGTGAGCACACACACGTGGGGGCCTGCCCCATGGTGCTAGGGTTCGTCTTTGTTTCCTTCTCTTTGGTTTCCTGATGGCTATTAGCAGGTCATGTTCCACCTGTCCCATGAGGACATCGCCTTCAAAGCCCATAATCACTGACCAAACACTGAATATTTGATACCTGTAGGCAGATTGGGTTGACATCATGTCTGTGCAACGATGTCCCCATTCTGAACGGCAAGAGAAGGCTATTCAACTCTCTATCCACTGGCTTATAGAATGGAGATTAGACATGTATTTCCGGTGCTTCGTATTGATCCCTGAGGGGCAGATAAGTGTACACTGCTTATGGGCAATGATATAACATTGCACGTGCAATCATTCAGTATGAAGCTAGGGTGAACGTTGTAGTTACATTGTTGATAGGGAGACCTAATAGTGATTGTTTATGGAACTGCCAAAAGGGTGACAGTTCATCCACAATGATTTTCCTGAAGTTTGTGAACCTGTGCAACCCAAGTTGGCATAGAATGGGAGGCTAGGGAGCTAGGGAACATTTCACATTAATTTTAGTCCTGCAATTGCTTAACAGCTTTGCTGTTAAAATCATGGGGATTTCAAAAAGCGATTGCATTGGTTATGTGTTCCAATAAAGTAGCATATCATCAGTACAATGATGCACTATGCTGTACATTGTAGCTGAAGACTTTTCTTGTTATTTGGACTGGCACAACAATAACAGATGGCTAACCACGTTGCATAATGTGTCCTTTCACACCCAATGAGCTAACATGGCATCTGCTTGATTACCTGAGAAGCATCTGTGTGCATCACAGGCAGAGGGTTGATGTTCATGTTCACGCTATGCAAGACACGATTACTTGCTCACTACCTTCCTATTATGTGTTTATCTCATTTTAAAGAAAATGTTATCCAATATCTTCTATAATGTCTATAAGTTTGATTCAGTTCCTTTTTAATTGCCCAACTGGAAAGTCTGATTTTTCAAAGACATACTTTCTTAAGGAAATCCAAGAAGCCAAAACAACTGCAAGCAAAAACAGGCCATAGATGACAATACATATCAAATGACTTTCTAATGCAGCCGCAGAACATGGTAGTGGGATAATCAAATTACCACCCTTCCAGGTGAGAGGTTCATCCTTTGTGACTGCATGTCTGCTAAACTTTTCTAACTTCCTTTGAGAACACTTTGAGGAAAGCCATTTCATAATGTCCTAGATGTTCACATTGCTTTTACAAGTATGTGGGAAGAAACAAACGTGAATTCAGATTAAAGGTGTATACTGTGTTGTTTCTGTCACTACTGAGTAAGCAAGTACAATAACATGGCTCAACAACATGTCTTAACACAGCCTGACTAGACACAACAGCTGATTAGGATGTCAAAGTGAACCACATGCCAAAACATTACCGCCAAGCCGCTTACATAATGGAAAAAAGAGCAAGTATCAGTGTCAGCTGGAGCGGGCATTCTTCTAACTTTACGCAATGACCTTTTACCATGACCCCTTTCCCACAGTTCACTGCCTTTGGCATGGGCAGAAAGAAGACATTTGATTGTGTTACGGACATGCCATTTCCCTTGAGGGATAGCAGTGTTGTTTATCCCCCAGGCCATAGTAATTATGCTTTTCTGTATGTGTTGTTTGGGCTCCCATTTTTATAAGTAATGAGGTCATCACAAATAAAGGCTTGCCTAGGATGCATGCGGGGGGAATTGTTTTATTGGGGTTTATGGAAGTCTGTGACCCGGAAACAGTGAGGTCACAAGGTCGGGCCAAAGGTTAAAAGAAGATGGCGCATGTTTGACACTCTCTCTGGAATCACCACTACACGCACTCACAGACAGACAAGCGAGAGCGCCCACTGACTTCCACCAAACCTTCCCCCCAAGCAAGACAGCAAACTTTACACCAACTGCGGCATTGCTGATGATCTCCACTTAAAACCATACAAAACCTCTGAACTACTGAACCGACGAGGTTCCACTAGGAAGCAGGGACTGGCCGGGCCTAGCACGCACCAGCCGAGCTGGTTCCAGGCGGAGGGACACGGGACCAAATGTCCCCTACCAACCGGTAGGAAAATAAATGTTTAATCCCCTGTTGTATTCCCAGGCAAGCCAGGTGTTTTAAAGGTGCATAACTGCTCCGGGTTCTGTCAATCAGAGGTAACAGTCACTCCTAGACATTATTATTTACATCTGGTCATGTTATTGGTAGATAGGATAACGGTCTCTGCTTGCAGGACCTCTGGACCCTAGGGTGGCCGTGACAATTGTGATATCTGGATCCATAACACTCGCCTGGCAGGTACTTCTTTGTTATTCACAGTGTCCCGACCGTCTTCATTTTCTGGTTTCTACTGCTATGTGGCCGTCCAACGTAAGAGTGGCACCGATACATGGACTTGTCGTGAGGTTTATCAGATCTTAGACAGCCTAAAAAAAAGTCATACCTCAGACTGACAGACTGAAGCCTCCCCTCCCCTTGAAAATGAGTGAAGGGTTGTCTGGAACAGTCACCATTAGAGGCCTGCACAAGTAAAACAATCTGGCCCAGTGTTATGTAAAAGAGGAGAGGGAGAGTGTGGGCACTGTAGTGGAAAATGAATGTCACCATTAAGCTCAGTCTACAAGTCTTTGTGGAGCCAGAGTGAGAATATTCTCTATTGTTGAGGCTAGGAGTGGGATTTTTCTGCACATGAATTATTCCAAGGTTAAGGTTGTTATTTCTCCACCATCACTTCTGCTCCAAAAAAAGTCCCCAAAAACATTAAGGTCCCCCACTGAAACAAAGCTTAAATGCCCAAGCAGAATCTTTTGAACATTTTTGCAGAGGTTGCAGAGAAGTCCCTCTCTCCCACACCGTCCACGCAATTGAGCGCCTTGTTATGAATTAGATGTAGAATGAATACTTAGATAATGATGAGCTTGTCATATAAATGTCACCCTCAGGGCTGAAGGAAGTGATTACAGCTTCCTGTGTCGAGGGACTAGAGTCAGACTTATTGTGTACGCCCCCGCATCTTCCAACAGACTTTTACTTAACATTCACGTTTGATGCTATTTAGCATGCTGTAGGAAGAGAACATGGAGTCATAGAGAAACCATGAACCCAATTCTGTATAATACATTTTAATCAGAGATAGAAAATGGTTATTATTTTTTCAGTTCAAAATGGAGTGGAAATCTTGAATAATTGTCAAACAGTAGTATACGCGTTTTCATTTGCAGCAGGTAGAGGGGTATTTATATGTGCAAAGGTTGTTGTTTTTGTGTTTGTGTCAATAGGCACACCACCACAACATCCATCAATCTCAACAGGTTTCCTGTATTGCATTTTCCTTCATTTTGCTATATTTGCATTGGACTATGGCCTCTGGTTATCCCAGCTTGCTGTCCATTCAAATTCAGCCTCTGGGCTATGTAATCAGTTTTCCCATTTGCACTAATGTTTGTAAATGAGAGTCCCTCTGAGTGGAAAGAATGGCTGTGTTATTTTTGGCAAGTTAAGAGGGCATGGTTGAGTTAGAGGCTCCTGTTTATGAGGTACCTCTGTTCTCTGTGCCTTGGGCTCAAGCAGCAAAATTCAACTATCTGGGTTCCGTATCAGTCAAATTGAAAAAATCATTGATATACTGATTTCATGATTAAGCTAGATAATAATGTGAGGAGAGAGGCAATGTCAGTGGACCACAGCCAAACGACACTGAAGAACTGCAAAAGCAAACCTTTTTAGATCACAAGCAATTAGAGGTGGGTCTTAATTTGTTTGGGCTTAACTTGTTTTCTTTGTTTTTATCACCTCACAATACCCCAGTGCCTTGCCTATCTGTTCTGTCTCTCCCTTAAGTGATCATTACTGTCCTGAACTTAAATTAAAAAGTTTTATTCGCTATCCCTTCTTCTTTTGCTTGTTCATTCTTCCTGTCCTGCTTACCCTTTCTAACTCACTTCTCTAACTCAATCTTGATTTTTTTTTTTTTTTTCTTTCACATTGCCGCTCTCACGCTCAACTGTACCTCTTCCTCTCTCTCACACACTGACTTGTAATTGCTTTATTTTAGACTCTCTTTGAGGCTCTTTCTCTCAAATGTTGCCTACTCAAATGCTGTCTGTCACTTTCCTCTCTCTCTCTCCATTGGCCTTGTCAGTGTTCAAAAAGTGAACCCTCTGCACCAGATGCTCTTTGATACAAGAGACAATGTCCTCTCCACGCACTGTTAGCTGGCAATTACTGGGACTGAAATCCTGCCACAGCTCTCTGCCAACAAAAGGAGAATCAATACACCTCGGAGAGTGGGAGTGGAGACTCTAGGGAAACTACAGGAACTGTTAATACCCCCTCAGATAATGACACATTTCATCATGCTAGTGTCATGCACAATGTATAAGTGTTGGTAATGTGTCATTCCAAGAACTTGCTGAAAATGCTGGCAAAGTAGAAGCCCTTGTATCGAACACATGTTTCAGTGAGGCAATTTTCTTGCCACAGTCCCACTGGATTTTTGCTTTTCTATTTTTCTCTTTCATAACAAACTACATGGTTTCTGTTTGATGATGACATGGCAATTCTAAAATGTTTCCATGTCTTTTTTTTGAATGGTTGTAGATGGAAAATCTGTTTCCTTTGCAAAAAGCTATGGTTCATAGGAAATGTCAAGTACTTTGATAAACAGATGTAATGAAACCATGGACAAGAGGCAGGATATGAATGACAGCGTATTATTCCTCAACACACACACACACACACACACACACACACACACACACACACACACACACACACACACACACACACACACACACACAGGCACACATTTTAGATGTAGGGATTGTTTGCTGGGTTATTGCTTCTTTGATCCGTAATGGGGTAGAAATGGTCCATCTGCTGCCATATAAACCCTGTGATATCTCTAGAATCCCTTCACTATGGATGTCCATATTTCATTCCTCTGTTTCTCTCCTTTTTCTCCCTCTCTCTTTCTCTCGTTACACCCCTCTCTTTTTGTTTATCTCACTTATTCACATTCACACCCACGCCTACACTTAAACACACTTTCACACCAACCTGTATGTGGAGAGGGCATTGTTATGCTGCTCACGTTAAGGGGTATTTGTGCCGTTGGTCTGTTCTTCCCCATTATTCTGAATGTGAATCTTAATCCCCAAACAGACCATTCTCTGCTCATCTCTGGCCCCACATTACTAACACTGGAACACAGCTATTACAGCCACTCCCGCCTGTGTGTGTGTGTGTGTGTGTGTGTGCATGTGTGTGTGTGTTGTGTGTGTGTTTATGTTTGCATTTGGGTTCGTATCACAGTTCGTACTGTGAGAGTGGCCTGTGTTGAACAACTTCTGTCACATTAAATTTCCATTTGCTTTTTTCTTTCAACCACCCTCAACAGTATGTGTGCATATGCCTTCACTGAGCTGTTTGTGTGCGTGTGTGTGTGTGTGTGTATGTGTGCATGCATTGTGTGTATGTGCAATTCTGTGTCTACTGGCTGTTCTGTCTTCCCATCTGTCCATATGTGTGTGCTTTTACATTTGACTAGTTATTTATCACTTTCCCTT